>JABASP010001424.1:0-29582 GCA_019776565.1 Sminthurinus signatus | reverse complement strand
GTAACCTAATATTACGTATTTAGTACGAGTAGAAAAGACGACTTTGGTGGATATGACTCACTGCTCACTGTTCACAGACTAATGATTAATAATTAATTATAATAATGAATAATTAAAAATCCACCAGGGATTAAATTATTGTTACGAATTTTCTTAATTAATTAATTATTTTTAGTATTATTATGCTTATGATGATTTTCTAAGGAAATTAATTTTCCTCAGAGTTAAAACTCTGACGGAACGACAGAGTTTTAGTTTTCAGTTTTTGCTACCAAAATTTGTACTTTTTCCCTTTTCCACTGGTAGGAGTTTTTCCTTGTCCTGGAGGACTTCGATTTCTTTGAATTTCCGGTGAAGATAATACTCGTAGAGGTTTGTAGTATATCTGTAACAATGAAATACATATGTTAAAGTTGATAACTGTATAAGAATTAGCGTGATATTGTCATATTAAGAAGTATAAGTACATAAATTCCTACTCGGTGTAAAAAATGAATCTCTTACCAGTTCTTGATTATCTGGAACTCGACATATCAGATTATATACTTCATTTGTAGGAATCACTCCCGGACGTATAATAGGCCTGAGGAATTTATGAAAACCGTACGCCATGGCCAAGTATCGTAGTGGAATAAAATATAAAACTACTGTGACGATGAATAGGCCAAGCACTGTCAGCCATGATATAAAAGGGATAACCATTCTGAGCGTACTGAAAACGAAATAGAGAGAAAGAGAAGGCAACTTTATTAAATATTGAAACATTACAGTAACCCAATACATTGAATACTGTTTAAAAATTTCTCATTTCACAACCAATTTTGATAGAATGAAAACGTCGAAAAAAAAAGTTTTAAAGTTAAGAAGTCTTAAATATCTAGATTCTCAACTTTAGAGGAAAGCGAGAAAAAAATTTGAAGGTCCTCAATAATACTATATTTTTTATTTTTTAGAGGAATTCTAAGACGTCTAATATCTAATATAGATTATGCCATATGTAAATACGTATGGCTTGCATCATTCGAGGTAAAAATATAAAAATAGGACGCGCATATACATAATGCATAACATATAATGGACAGTCAAATAGCTATTTCCGCTGTCAAATGATTTCCTTCCTTTCCCAAGGTTGATGCACGTGTACAGTTTATATATTATATAGTGTATAGACTGTAGACACTGGTCCTTATCATTTATATCATCATATACAGAGTACATACAGATATATTATGTTACATAACCACACATGTACACTACATGTACATTGAGTACACATAGATGGAGAAACTTTATAATTTTATATTATACTTACTTTCTCGTGCTTTCACAGAAGGAGGCGATATCACCGAGTGTATTTTGAAGCGTTTGAGTCGCATCTTGTACCGCTTGAAGTTTTTGCCGTAAGCTCATCTTCTTCTCGTCTCCATCTCCATCGTCATTGTCATCATCATCCAGCACCAATGTTTCATCCTCTGGGAAATCTTCAGGCAGAGGAGTCCCAGTAACCGCACATACCTATGTTTATACAGAATATATAGAACATTGAGCATAGTATATAAAATATCATACAAAATACAGAATACAGGAAGCTCGGTTATTACGAACAAACTTGGATACTTGTACTTTGGATTATATGTTATATGATACTTTAAATTTAGTACATGAAGGAATATACTCTTATATATATTCAGTATTCAGATAGCTTTTACTACCTACTACTCTCATTACTCTTTTTATACACCACTTCAACTTTTCTTTCATATTTACTTACATATTGTACATTGTTAAACATATTTTAATGTCTCAGGCCTATTATTTGTCAAAATATTATACACTTTAAATATTTAATCTAATTGTCGTTTCACTGGTACACCATGTAAACACAAGAACTGTGTTTTAACTTTTGTGGTTTTGGTTTTAGGTTGAGTATCGAATATTGAACATCCGGTATCCGGAGCATTGGGTATTTACTCTTCATTCATTATCAAAAATGCTCATACTAATATAACGAATGATGTGTCATGTTTAATAGAATTTACATTAGTCAAGTTAAAAGGCAAGCATGAATATATACAAATCCTCATTTTTCTTTCTGTTGTATTTTTTAGAATTAAAAGTCAAAATATGAAGTAAAAAGGAGGAACGTCATACTTCAAAGCTATAAAAAGAAGTAAACATATGGGTTTTTATCCATTTTTCTACTTGACGTTTCAGCTGTACCGCAGTTTATATTAAATATTAAATAATACTCACAATCCCTGCTTTAAAAGTTGACAGACATATTATACACAAACAGACACACAACAAAATGGGGAAAAGGAAATGAAAAAACTTACCAGCCATTGTTTCATTATTAGCAGCATGATGAATAGTGGAATGAAGTAGGGTTGAAAGGTATAACAAATGAGTTGATACAATATTAATGCAATTAGAGAGCGAACTGGATATTCCCACTCCACACATGACCTGTGAAACGAGGGAAGGAGAAAAAAATAAGGGAGATTTTAATATATAACCAATTACCAAAACTTGACACTTGACTGGATTATGGATAAGCTTCTAAGTTTATAAAGATCAGCCTTCAGTCATCATCAGTTCAAAAAATGAAACAAGATTTGTTTAAGGTTTACTATTATTATTATTTATTATTAATATTCCACTTACTGCATGTACTGAAGGTAATCATAAACACCCATCCCAATCTTCCTTAGTCTGTCAATGTTGAGTAAGAAAACCTCTCGCTTAAGCCGGGAGTCTGGAACAATGAATTTTGGTTCTGGGGGGTCCATTGCACGAATTCCAGCTCGAATCTACAATCAAATTTACAACAATTATTGATTATTTACAACTCGTACGAATTAATACGAAACTCTAACTTTTCTGTCAGCCTTAATTCAAACTTTAATTCCGGCCTTTGATCCGATGGGAAAATTTAGTACAAAGTATAATCTAACCTTTTTTTTTTCAATTGGCTACTGTCTATTTTGCATTTTGTACAAATTAGATATAAATTGTATGAAAGGGTTTAGAAAAACTGAAAGATATGGAGAAAAAGTAGTAGTGGTAATTCTTTAGCTTTTATAGGCATTAGGCATCTTTCCTTTTTCTAAGTACTTTTCATGTTTTTCACAGTCACAGATTCGGTTAGATGTTAGATGTTGGATAATCCAGTATTCATTATTCATGAAATGAGAGGAAACGTCTAAACTAGTTTTTAGTGTAAGTTTGAAAATGGGACAGGTAACAATCAACTATCAACTCTATTAACTGTTGGAGCATGGAGCTTAATGTGTGATTTCTATGTACATAATGTGAGGATCAGACATAAGCCACACGACACACGACAGAATGACTGGAAACTTTAGTGTTCTCTCCTTGCTATAATATTAATAGAAATTTGGTGTGAATTGCAAAGTCTCGGTTCCCGGTGTATCTGGTAAAAGACGTAAAAGAGTAACCCATCTTCCTCTCGTTTCTTACGTTAGTGTGTCTCGTGTCTAGTGCTTATCTCTACATTTTCTAGTAGTACTTATTACATAAGAAATCTTACAGCTTGCTCGTTAGTCGTTAGTCGTTACGCGTTACTCTGTCCACTAGAATCTAGAAATTCATGGTTATTTCACTACTAAGAGGAAAAAATTTAAATTCAAATGCTCCATCTTGTCTCTGCGGTTTTATTTCAAATGCCATACAGAAGTGTCCATCAAATACATGTACCTTTGTCTCAAGTCTTCATCTAACTTTGACCATAACTTTGTACTTTGTAGTTTGTAGTATGAAATGTAATTTAAAATCAGAGTGACGAGCAGTTCATAAATAATAAATATATTACAAGGACGCTATATATGCTATGTTATAGATATATGATATAAAATACTCTACAAGAAGAAGCTACAAGAATTATTCAAGTATGTATGACTTTTGGTTCTATTTTTTCTTGTGATACACAAGATACAAGATGCATGTTTGTCCCTTGTCCTTATTTATTGCAAACTTTTCTTATTTTCTCCCTTTCTCCATTTCTTCTCTTCCGCAATAGATACATAAGATCACTCAACAGAAGCAACTATGAACTAGCTTGATTATAATGTTACACTGTGCAGAGTAATAAATCCGGGATCCGGGATCCGACTAAAATGGAAAGTTGAGAGGATTTCGTGCAAATGTCTCTGGTCTCTGCTCGAATAAAACCTTGTGAGACAAATAGTCATCTCTACTTTCTGTCATTGAAACTTGTATGTTGTACACGTACTGGATTCGGTATTCAGGCACGAGACACAGGATGAGGATTAAAACGGTATAAATCCTCTGTGCTCAAGAATCAACAACAACCGGGAATGAGAATGAGAAGGATAAATGACTATCTGTGCTGACGACGGACTAAACCGATGGAAATGTGAGAGAACATCTCAAAATGTTGTTGTGTACACAGTACACAGTACACAGGATCCACGAGTCATGACATTTGTAATTCATATTAGATAATAGATAATAAATACATAATATAATAAATAATATGTAGAAAGTAGAACTGTGGTGTACAGTAGAAATTATCTAGAAACGTACCGGATTCCAGATCAATTCCATTTCAAGTAAAATCTGTGGACAGTTTCCTCTTGCTGGCCTTATGAGCTTCCGATCTTTGAGCGTGAACCATTGCTGTCCATTTTTGATCTTCCAGAGTGGGATGGTGATTTTTCCCAGAAACTCTGTCCTATGATTCTTATCCTCGTCGTAAACTGTCACTTCCAGTAATGATGTGTAATCCTTCACCGCAAATGTAAATATCTTATTCCACATTGGATTCTACAACAAGGATACAAAATACAAAATATAAGCTTTCATTTTTATTTTTCATGCATAATACATAATATCAAATATCATGTAAACCGTCAACTGTCAACTAGGCTTTAGAATTTAATACTTAGTATTTAAGATTAGTAAAGATTATCCTTTGTCTTTGTCCTTGACAAATTGATTCCAATTAATTGAGCATTGAACCGCATGCTTAACTCAATGCATTTACTACATTTTACATTACGATTTTACGTAGGGCAGTTCTAATTACATTATATTTTATATTATACATAACTTTGAAAAAAATGAAAATGACATACCAAAGTTCTATATTCAGTTTGAGTTTGCAGTCTGGCATTGACTAACTCTAAAACTACGAATGGATCTGATTTGCCGCCAATGTCAGCAGCTACTAAACCCTTGGCTTCATAAACTTTCACCGTCAAATGCCCCACATCTTTAAGCGAGTGGAGGGATCTACGAAGAGCCTGAAAGACAAAATAAAAAAAACATGATCATTATCATCACAGCTTTGTTTCATTTATCTTTTATACATCAGATATGAAATAAGAATCTATATTAATACTGATCATGAACATGACGCTCTGGTAAATAAATAGCATGAAATAGCAGACTTTTCTCTACTGTATATTATAGACTATAGTATTGCCGATATAAAATATACAATGTGCAATGATAAAGGTCAAAGGAAAAAATAGTTCATTTATAGAACAAAGATGTATGTCCATATTATTATTATTATTATTACATGAGACTTTGGAGAGAAAAATCAAATTAATGGCAATATTGTCACAGAGAATTGACACAGAAATGTCCAGTGTTCAGTGTTCAATGCAATGGGATGAAGCAATGTCAACAATTTATAGAGGACGTCGTCTAATAATAACTATTGACACAAAGTATTTGTGAGTGTATCTTGTACAATCTAGAGTCTAGAATCTACATTGTGCAAGAGAAAGGCAATAAATGAGTTTCTGCTTCTTGTCTACTATTTTATATTTCATACAGCTTGCTTTGGAAGAACAGAACTTGGACACGTACTTGGAATTGGACTTGGACTTGGTTTACACATTGAACATGGAGAAAGATCGATAAAGCTTGATTAGAACAAGAGGAAACTGGAAAGTACAAAGTGTGAGAATAAGAGAAGTTCTCAACTAAATAGTAACTAGTGCTCTGCAATAGGCACTCCACGATCTTTTATTCACTCCACCTCTTCGTCCATTATTCATTACAAATGATACATGATACATATTACATATTATACAGAGGTAAGAAAAAAGTCTGCTACACAATACACAATGTGTGTGCTAAATACTAAATACTAAAAAGAAAGTAGAAAAAGTCTAGTACTGAAAACTGAAAAGAGGAAAGAAGTGAGAAATTGACACTTTGAGTTTGAGTTTGAATTCGAATTCGAGTTTGACTTACGTATCGACTGTGGAGTTGTTTGACTTCATCCGGTGAAAGTCTGTAATTGGTGAGGTCACTTATAGTTTCAGCGCCACAAGTGCCTGAGATTGTGAGGAGGAGAGAAATTTCCCCAGGGCCCTCCACTAACTGATAAGTCTGATTGTGGGTAATCTCTTTTGCCAGTAGACCAATGTCGATGGAACACCGTCCGATGTAATCACGAGAGAACGCCTCATCATATATTTGTACTTCCAGGATCTGTGGCTGACCTTCATACAAATAGAAATCAAACTGTTCACACCATTTCGGATTGGACGTCCTTGCTATCGTCCTGCTTTTGTACTTTTGATTTCCCAATCTGCAACATGTACCAAATCATGAAACAATAAGACGAAATAAGACAAACTCACATAAATTACAAATATCATTGATAATAATACTCGGATATTTTTTATTGTACACCACTAAAAGAAATAAAATGAAAATACAGTGATTTGATATTGAATTAAACGTACCTAAATTTAACAAACGCATCCATAATTAGTCTATCTTCCTTATCATTTGTTAGGTTCTTGGCTTCTAGTAAAAGGACAGTGAGGACAGAACTCCATATTTGACTCTTTAGTCTTCTTTGGGAATCTACGAGGCGTGTTGAAGCTTGACCTCCGTCCGTCAGCCACTGTAATTCATTAAAAAAGTCAATGTAAAATCAATATAATATTTATTTTGTATTTTATATTCTAAATCTTATATTAGGATAAAAATTCAAAGTATATAATATAATATTCTTATTTTTTTAATTTTAATTCCTACGTTTATAATTTAGAACCCACCATCAACCACAATTAAAAGAGTTGGAATTTTAAAAAGTTGAAACCCCAAGAAAATAAAATGAAAATAGCAAAACGAGGTAAAACATCCATAATAATATCAAATATAATATTCTGCAGATAACAATTTTACAGATAAAAAGTGTGAAAGTTACGCATGATAAAAAAGCTTTTTAAAATTTTTACAAGGATCCACAATCTGCACAAGCACATGTGCAGATTCATGCATTTCATCACATACACACACAAACACATGTAAGCCAAACAAAGTAAAGGCACGAACCAGGAAAATAAAAGAAAGATGAAAACAAGCCCTTGCACCGATTTCCGCCACTTCTCCATTCTTTCTTTTTTTTCTTTTTTAACACCATCACCAACACAATAGCGCATGCAACATTTCGTAAGAACAGCATAATGAGCTAAAACTACGACATGAGTATTAAATATTATATACTAGACACTAGACACTCGGCATTCGGAATTCGGCATACACATCATAAAAGGAAACTTATGTTATCAAGTATCAAGTCTACATAATATTACAAGTATACTACACAATATAAACTACGAAGAATAAAGCTCACTACATTTTTACAACGAGTTTATGTTCTACATGTTCTATCGGACCGGACTTTTCAACATAATCTACAAGTATAACACATAGATACAGAGAAGATAGAAGATAAAAGATAGACACTAGACACTAAAGCTTTTCTTTCTCACTTCAGAACATTTCTCTTGGATGGAACGCCCAATCGATTTTTTAGCACTATCGTTATCAGGCAGGGTTACAGGGGAACCAACTCCAACAATAACACTTGGATCAGTTAAAGTCGTAGTCGTATTTGTGTTCGTATTCGTAGCTGTTGCTGCTTCTGTTGATGCAACGGGTACGACTAAGGATATCTTCTCACCATTCTGGGCTGCTTCATCATTCACATCAACGTCAATATTAACATCCTTATCCACATCCACAGCATCTGCTGTTCCAATTCCAATTCCAACTCCAACTCCAACACCCTCCTCTCTGCTTATTTGTAACTGTGTCAATGAAGCACCGTCAAAGAATTTATATTCATGCAAAAAGAAAAACATGAAACAAGAACAAAAAAATAACAACAACAACTAGTAAAAAACATATACATAAATAAATTTGTGTAGAGAACAAAAACAAGAACAAGAACAATAATAATAACAGCAGACAATAAATTGTAGATTGTAGATACATGGATACATGTGCCGGAGATTCAAGATACATAATATTTATAATAATAAAAGAAAAGATAAAAGAGACTCTTCACTCTCTCCTCGTTACTCCTTACTCGTTACACTTAACACTTTATATTTTGCACTTGTACGTTTTTACTTTGTACATTCCGGAGGAAATTCCTCCATATCTCAATGTATAATGTACATTGGGCATTGCACATGCAATTCTGTCACTTGTAAAAATTACGACCTTATATGCATACTTTTAAAAACACATTTTTCATATTTTACTTCACTCTGCAAAAAATTATATACTATTTATTTTTTCAACGAAAAATCCAAATAAAATTGCAACGTGGTTGCTGGATGCTGAATATTATTTTTACACACATAAAAAGAAAAAAAAATGATATGGTAGGTCTAAGAGAAATATTATATCTGTATATAAGATTAAATAAAGTGTCAACTCACAATCTCCTTTTCTTCAATGGACCTTGGAATCAGAGTGACACTGACGAATATTTCCCCCAGGGATTCCGCAGGAGGAGTTCCGATGGTTTCTGAGAGGGTTAACGTGATTTCTTGAGCTTTATTTGGTGGAAGACGGCTCACATCCAGCGCTGCCATACCCATGAAATCATCCGCAAAACCCCAGTCAAAATCCATTACCTGTTCAAACACCCAAAAATCCAAAAATTACAAGTGATTCATCATTTATTATTTTACCAACAATACCAAGGAATTAAAACCCGTGTAACATACATTGAAAATTGACTGTTACAAAAATTCATTTACTCATAACTCATAACTCAAAACTCATAATAATTGACCGTTTCAAAATAGTATAAAAACAGCAAAGTAATTTCCACAATCTATGCGAAATGTTGAAGCATTTGGGAAAATTTCAATCTCAAGATCTCAAGGAAAATGAAGGTGAAAGTGAAGAGGAAAGTGGGAAAGAGGGTTTCAAATGTGGAGGAAATCACAAGTGCAAATAATATGTTGCGCCTCATAAAATCTTTCATTGGGCGCGTCTGCTCTCTGCTCTATTCTAGTAATTTCTTCCTTTCACCTCACATCCTCACTCTCCACCATTCACATTTTACAATTCACAAACAAAAGAAAAGGAGTATAGTGTGAGTAGTTTAGAGAACATGGAATAAATTCATTCTGCATTCTGCATCACATCTGCAGTCTACAGCCGACAGCCTCATCTAAAAACACAGACTAAGCAAAACAGAGCAAGGCAAAATTCCTCTTAACTCTCAACTTGACGTCGCTGGAATTTACAAGTTGGTTGCACTAGACCTACATTTTGAGATCAAATCAATGCTCAATGCTCAATGCTCACTGTTTACACCAACACTGAAACTCCCCTTGTTTTTGCTCCTCATCCTAAGTCCATGTTCTTCGCCATCCCCATTCTCATTCTCAATGAGCTCAACGAAGCATGGCATTGACATTGGGATTGGAATTGTCTATTGTGGATTTCGGGATAGGCTGACTGATTAGTCCTCTAGTTTTATGAGCCGAAAAAGTCCAGGACGTACAAAATACAATTTACAAAACCTTCAATTTACTTGTTCTTTGTACAAACAATTACCTTGTTGTCCACATTTATTTATCTAGTAGTAGTAGTTTTACTCTTCTCTTTTATGGCTGTACCTTTTACCTGACCAAATACGTGCACTGCACTGTAAAATGTAAGCTGTAATATTACATGTTAAAATGTCCACTAGAAAATACAAAATTTCGATGCCCATGTTCAATGTTCAGGCTCATCCACTCTACTCCTTACACCACACTCTTTCAGTGGCCCCAAACTACAGTGTACAAACTACAAACTATAAAGTAATAAAGTACGTACAAAAAGCAAACAGTCAGAGTTCTGAGTGGAAAACTTTCCCACAAAGCCGAGATGTACACATTCCTCCATTCCTCCATTCCTTCATTCATTACCAATTGTCGACTTTCTTTTTTCTTTCCTTTGCTTTATACTTTATAAAGACACTTCTTGTCCACCCATCCATCCATCTATCTATCTACTTTCTACTTTCTACTTATTTTCAACTTAATACTTAATACTTTCTACTCGCCATCCAGTATTCAGCGAGTTGAGTTGAGAGTTGAGTTCTGAGAGTTGGAGAACCACTACGTCAATCTTCTTCCCCACTTCAAGTCGAGTAAGAGTAAACTCTGGAACTCTGGTACAGTTTCCATCTTACTCATGTATTTTTGAATGTACAATGTAGAATTGTACATTGTACATACTACATGCAGCTGACAGATGTATCAAGTTTTTTTCCCAGTGGATGAGAAAAAAAAACTTTTTTCAAGTTGAAATGTTGAAATATGGAGTGTAATTGAAGAAATGACGTAGATGGTAAAAATTTGAATAAACTGAATCCAAATCCAAAATCCAAATAACATGTAGCTTGTAAAGTACATGAAACACAAAACATTGAAAATACAAGGTTCATGTAATACATAATACATAAGGCGCGATGGAGCCACAATCCACAATCTGACTAATATTATGAATGTGAATGCGAATGTGGTTATTCAATTTGTGTCATCTTTGTATCCACAATCCACATCCAACAAAAAAGTACCGAAAGTAAACAGTTTGGAGCTCCAACCTCCAAACTCCAGTCAAGCCAAGCCAAGTCAAACTCAAACTCTAAACTCCAAACTCTTGTCAAAACTTTAATCTTTCCTCAATTCCCATTTCCCATCCTGCTAAACTCTAAACTCTAAACTGCAAACCAAAGTCTAAACCTAAATTTAAATCTACACGTTTACATAAATCCATTTGATACAGGTAAGTGGGATTTTTCTGCTTTTTTTGAGGTTATTCAAAGAGTTTCATTTCATAGGAGCAGAAAAAGAGAAAGTGAAAAAGTACAAGATGAATAAAGACATAAGGAAGGCAGAACAGTAAAGTAAAACGGAGGTGAAGCGTGAAAATCAATGAGTTTTGTCAACATTAAACGTCTCATCTATATTCATAGGAAAAAGTAATAGCGGAAAAATCATGTAGAAAAGTACCCAAAACACAAAGCCAACTCCAGTCAATTTTCAACTTTTCCTTTCCACATTACACATTATTTTACAAGTCACAAGGCAACATCCAGTATCAAATGTACTTGAAGGGCTGGAATTTTTATAATTTATAATTTATAACGTAAATACGTTTCACACTACTGAAATATAATAGCTTCTGAATTTTGCACTCTTTTTTATAATATAATAATCCACTTTTGTACATTAGCGTGCGTAATTTGCAGGTTCTTGAGCAGAAAATAAATAGGAAGAACAGCACTTAGTTTCGTTTGTCCCATAGCTTTTGTATAATATTAATAATAATACCACCTACTATTAAAATTATATCATTAAGAGGTCCAAAATGGTCTAAAGTATTTTATTTGTTTGTTTGTGGGTGAAAAAATAAATGTGATAAAAATACACAATTTACATTAAAATTCCCGTATTCAGTTAACGGTTAATTCAATGGAAAATAAACAGTAAACAGAGAGGAGCGTACCATGAGGAAAACTAAGAGAGTAATTTAATTGCAAATCAGATTGAAACAAGTTGAGAGTAAATTGAAAAGCAATCTGATGAACAATAAAAAAAAGACAACAAGTACTTTATACTTTATCCTACAAATGAATTCAGTTACACGAAACCCGGAATAGAATTTCTGCACAAATGAGACAGAGAGTTGAATGCGCCAGTGTACATATTACATATCTATTCGTACACACAGAATAGGACACAGGAGGACACAAGACACAAAGTAGATGGACGGAAAAGAGCAATAAAAATACAAGGAAAAAGCAGGGAGAATTGTAAAGTCCACTACTTTTAGTTGTCTCGTTGGACAGCTGACTTGTTTACTGTACACATAAAAGGAGTCTGGTCCCTGGATAAATGAAAATGGTGTTTTTGCAGCAGTGTTCATGTGAATTGTAAATACGTGCACTGACAATGACACTTCTCAGCATCCGCACAAAGAGCCGAGAGTCGAGAGAATTATAGGTAAATTTTTTGGGTCATTTTGCACAGTCAGTAGTCTCAAAGGAGAGCCCAGGACATAAAATATAAAATACACCATTCATTCAATCTGAATTTTGAAGCATATTTGCACATGTGTAAATTGTAGATTGTAAATCCAAGGTAAAATGTAAAAGGTCCCTTCCATCTTCAACTCCCAACACAAAAAAGGAATTGTTTATTGATTACTATTATTGTAAAAAAAAAGATTAACTAACCTTAAATATGACATTCTGATTGACATCATTAATAGGGAGCACAAAACTCTCATCCCACGTTGGATTCAAATCCCGGTAGATCGTCTTGGTCTTATAATGAAGTTTATCACCAATCTTCACTTTCACATATGGATCACTACTCCCTAGATTTTCACCACAAAGAATGGGTAGTGAAAAGAAACACATAAAAATAGAGCAAGTTAGCGTATAGAATTTAGAACATTATCAAGTTTCATTAAAGAAACATGTACTACAACTTGACATTTGGCATTTGATATTGTGAGTGTTAATTGTTAATTGTATAAAATTAAAATTATTATGTGTACATAAATAAAGATAATAATAATAATAATGATGTAAAATATAGACAGAGGTGTTGGTAATTGGTAATTACTGTATGATAATAAATAGTAAAACAATGTTAAGTTTTTATTTTGTACATGGAAATGTAACTAGTTTTGATACAGGATTCTACTGTACAATGTTTACTGTGTGTGTTTTTATTGTATATTATTTTCTCAAAGTGTAAATTGTAATTTGTACATATAGTGTCTTTTTGTGGTTTGTGATTAGTGACAAAAGGCGTGTGTTTCAAGTGTTAACAAGTTGACAAACAGGATTACATTATTATTGTAGGAATATGACACTCGCGTTACAACTCGTAAAAATTACAGCTTACAGCTCATACGATTTACGATTCACTAACAGCTTTTCAAAGTCAAGAATACAGAATATAGAATCAACCATGTGTGTTCTGTTCTCTATGTAAAGTTGTAAATTACGGTCTATGGTAAAATTAGTATTCTAATGGGGAAACCTTGTAAGCGTTGTTCATTTACTTTGAATAATTGGAACAATCTTGTTCGTATTAAGTTAAATTCATACAGTATCATCTATAATATTACGTATTATATACTAAAATACTATGAACTATGAACTATGAGATATCAAATACAACAGTGAAATAGTTATTCAAGGTTCAAGGGTATCAAATAAAACAAAGTCCAATTTCCATTTATGACTTTTGGAGATTTCCTCAAACTTGTTACTAGATACTAGATACAACTACTACTATTATTATTATTATTATTATTGTTACTACGTATTATTATTGCCCACAAAAAGGTTACTCGAAAATGGAAATCAAAAACTAACACGCACACCCACACACACACAAACACACAAAGTTACAAAACCCTTTGTGAATTTCCAATTTACAAACGTAAAATAAATCATAAAATGATATCAATGGAAAATGGATTATGTATCATTTTCTCATTCACATAATGCACAAAACACAAAACACAGAATACAAAAGGAGTCAACTTGCATAATGCATAATGACATTTAGAAAACAAAAGAAAATGATACACTTTCCTTACTCCCACTTTCTCCTAAACATAGAAAATAAATTACATTTTAAATGTTTAAAAGTATTTTCAAAATAAATAAATCTTCCAAATTACAGAACAGTATGAAGTAAATAGCTAAATAAATAAGTATGCATTTTTGGTGGTTTTTTAGCTCAAGGTAATATTGATTCCTTATGCAAAAGTATGTGCAATGTACAAGTATCTATTTAAGTAGTGAGTAGTGGATTTTTCTACATGAAGAAAGTACACAAGCTTTGATGCACTATCTCATAATGATTATGCAACACTCAACGTTCAACATTCTGCCTTTCGCTTTTCTTTCCAAGTGGTAAAAAGTAGCCTTGAAAATGAACAGAATACCCTACAGATTTACCTACCTTAATGAATGTACGCTTAATTATGTATCAACTTTGTATGCACGCATATGTTAGGAGTTCGGAGTTGGGAGCCTGAAATATATTAGGCTGCGTCATCCAAATTCTCTACAGACGCTTGGTAGAAATTAGATACAGTACAGCAATTAACAGTACTAGATAATATATAATGATAAAACGTGGAAAAGATCACAAGTCTTACTAACAAACACGTTACACTTTATGCTCAATACTAAATGCTGAGGTACTTTCACCACAACACAATAACTTTTACCCTTTCCTCATCACCTGATCTGTATAAGCTCAACTTCTTTCATCTTTCATGATCCATGCGATTCATCCTGTTCTTGTTTCTGAACAAAATATACTGAACTTCTATTTTATATTTTATAATATAATAATAATAATAATAAACACTCTAGATACTAATACTAGATTCTCTGGCACTTTAAAACAAACACTTTGACCATATGAGCTAATTAAGAGTCAACTGAGGAGTGAATGTATTAACCTGATGACTGGTGACTGATTATGAATTGAAAGGTGCAATCCAATTCCAATTCACTCCAACTTCATGAGAAGCTGTAATGACTTTTCTGTCATTTTCAATTTTATACATTGATTCAATTCTATTATCTATGATCTATTACCCTTTCAAAGGTAAAATATATAATATAAAATACATAATGGGAAAGTCTCTAATACTCTAAAATTAATTAAAAATATAATACGGAAGTAGGAAATAGGTGTTCTGATGGAAAAGATAATCCAGAATTGACCAAGTAACGAGCGATGGCTGCATAATGCACACTTTACAATAGGCAATACAAATATTGGTAGAAAAAGGTCGTGTGCGGAAAACGGAAAAGCACCTTGAACCTTGGATTTGGATGAGTATTCTTTTTTCCCAAGTGCTTTTTATTAAATTAGTCCTCTATTTTAGGTAAAATAGACTATATCATACGATGTAATATAATGCGTCCATTCTTTTTCTATGTGCACATTGTACAGTGTAAACAAATGAGATGAAGACAAAAGCACAAGCTCTCATTTCTCATTCCTTTTCTCTTTGCATCATTTGCTATATTTACTGTAGATGTAGCCCACATTTTTCATTAGCATTCTACATAAGCCATAAACAGTTCTGCCTCTCTTGTATAATGCATAATGTAGAAAATACACAATTTACAATGTACAATCTACTATCCGAGTTCCGAGTACTTTCCACATGCGTTCCGCACAACATATTTAATATTTAATCTGACGTGAAGCATTTTGAGTGTAATTAGATGGAGCACGAGAGTGAAGAATTAACACTTTCCTTCTTAATTAAACGCCTAGATCCAACATCCAAGCAAAATGTACACTGTAGACTAACAAATGAGAATTAAATATACATACTTGTATTTCATTTACCTTCTCCTCTTCCTCATTCATTCATTTATTTATTCACTTGCATTCGCTTGAGCCGTATGAAGTATGAAAGACACTGTTAATAAGATTACTCAATTATTCTACCTTGTATATTTTATGCACATTGTGCATGTCAAAAAGCATCATCGTGATCATAATTTAATTTAATTTACATAGATTTAGATAGAAAGATAAAAGGAAGAAAGGTATGAGGTATGAGAAGCTTTAAACAAAAGAGCATAGTGAAAATAAGAGTAAACACCTTTCAAAATGGTAGACAAATGTTACACGAAAACTACAATAATTGTTGAATAGATAGTAGATGCAACTTTGAAAAAAATAACCTTTGATTTTTAATAGATGTGCATTGGGCATATATATTTCATGTGAAGAACAAGTGGAAAGAGATAAAAGTAAAACACAAACACACATCATACACTTGTGCATACAAATACTAGGAAACAAAAAGAATCTGCAGAGTTTTCAACGCATGGTTTTTGGTTTTTTTTTAGTTTTTACTACTTTCTACTTTCTACCACTAAACATGAAGCAGCTGGAGAAAACGGAGAAAAACTAGAACAAACACTGAATACTGAATCCAGAACACTGATGAAACTACAGTTTAATTATCATTTCCAACAAGTTATTTGAAACAGGAACAACACCATAAAAACTAAATAAAATATGAGAAACTAGAAACTACAAACACACCAACTTTAACTACCAAACAACAAATAACAAACAACATCAACAGATTATATAATGGTAATATTATCTTTTATGTTACACTATACAGCGTTACATTTTATGATTTACTGGAGATTTAGGGTACAAATTACTTAGTATGACATATGAGAATGACAAACAAACAAAAAAAAGAATAAAATTGACTACTTTGTACTTATAATTTACGTTTTTACCCGACTTATCAGAATTTCCCCCTAGCCTTGAAATTTTCATATCTGTAAACCCAACAACAATACAAAATACAAAATATAAAAAAACAAAAACATTATGTAGATTGATGATGATGAGATTTCTTGATTTTTTTGGCACAAGATCCAAATTCCAAATCTAATACTAGAAGCTAGAAACTACCACGTTCAATGTTCATTGTATATTTATATGGTTTGAAGAGATTCCACGTTTTTACGTCATACATACACATACCATTCACTATACATGTACACTTCACAAGTACACTATATTAGATGTCAACTGATGATGGTTGATGAAATGACTCTCCGACAACTCATTTCAAACGAAATTCCGTAATGTATCAACATCCACAGTTACTGTAGCTTATTACATGTAGTACCTCAAATCTCTAATTTGCTTCTTAACGATGAGTGTTGAGTGTCTCAAAGGAAATTTTATACCAGCATCCCATACCAACTACCAACATTCAATAAGACAAAGCCGTTTGAAAATAAAATGTAGCAAAAGTTTCATTTTTACTCCAGTTTCTCCATTATTCAAAAAAGATAGGGGCAGAAAAAACAAAGGGAAAGTTTTCTCAGACTCTCTCAAAACTTAAAACGTCAGTAATTAGTACTATAATATTTAATATATTATGTTATACACTCTAGAATATAGACTTTGAACTTTGTATGTGTACACTTTGAGCTGTGAGTATACTTTATTTTGTAAAACTGGGAGCTGGGGGAAT
This sequence comes from Sminthurinus signatus, assembly GCA_019776565.1. NCBI lineage: Eukaryota > Metazoa > Arthropoda > Collembola > Symphypleona > Katiannidae > Sminthurinus > Sminthurinus signatus. Next base: position 12,209 of record JABASP010001424.1, on the reverse strand, counting down.
GGGATTCTCATGTTTAACACGAGAACACTGTTAAAGGGGAAAGGGGATCTAATTAGCAAAAAAAAGGGGGAAATAATCCAAAAAAATAATAAACTCTCTATTCACACTTCAAAGTTCCAGCAGAATTTCTACTGAGAATTACGTCAAGTTTTAAGACGTAAGAGGATTTAAAATAAAAATAAAACAAGGACAACTCTCTCTCTCTCTCTTCCTCTCTAAATAATCAGTCTTCACAGTTTTCAGTTTCTTTGCTCCTTTCTGCTGCTGATTTTTTTTGTATATTGTGTATTGTACAGTGTTTAAATTATTTTAATTTATTTTCAAAATGTCTAAAATCTCAAATTTCAAAACTCAAAAATATGTATAAATAAAAAATATGGATAAAATCATCATTAACAAATAATATAAATTTTGGTCCGAGCTTCCTGTGTAGGTAGTTATTTGTTTAAATAAATCTGTAGACTGTAGACTGTAGATGATAACCAAGTGGCTTGTACATGTATTGTATGTTCAGAGTTTAGAATGATAAATAAAAAGTAAAAGTATGATGAGATGATAATAATGATTCTTTTTAAAGTAAGAAGAGTAGATAAAATAATAAGAGGAAAGTATAATAGAAAAGTAGACATATAAATTGTGTATATAAGTATTTGCTTTGTCCTTACCACAGGCATCCCGTGCCACCAGATTTTTTCCACCTTTGAGATGAACATTGAGTGTGCAGAAGGGAAAGTGAGTGCTTGAGGCCATTGTGGTGGTATTATTCGTGTGACTTTTATTAATACTATAGCTGTTCCCACTGTTCCCACTACATAAACCAAATGCTGCGGCCGTGGAACTGGGTAGATCTGAGAGACAATGCGATGTGTTACTTGGATTGTAATTGTTCACCGTCTCATCCACGTCCTCCACACAGTAGTAAAGTTCACTATTGTTTACACTAACATTCACTGAGATGGAAGCTGAACCATCCACGACACTTTCACCATCATGTAAGGACGAAGATCCTTTGATGTTACAGGTTTATCATCATCATCATTATTATTATTATTATCATGATTGTCGTCATCAAATGTCATCCGTATTCAAAGATAAGAGTAGTCGCACATCAGCCACATCACAAAGACCATGAAAAACAAGAAAAGAAAATATTCCACAGAAATTAGTTTCATACAACATTCAACATTCTCCTGGATTCTAGATAAAGTTACACTTATTTTATATCAAAATTCCTCTTCATTTCCATTTTCCATACTCCATAATAAATCAAAAATTAAATGTAAAATATTTATAAGATAAAATATCTATCTACAATCTACAGTAGACATTAGAAGTATAGTATTTGAAAAGATAAGACGTCACTTTGTTAAGAAAAAAAATAGTCTGATTGATCACACAACTGATCTTGTATGATGTATGATATTCCTTTCCCACAAAAAGTTTACGTTTCTCCAGCCAAATGCGGAATTCATATACTATTATAATTTATCATACATGCACATCTATATTATATTCCTACTGTTTTCCCCTCCACTTCCGATGCAGATGAGTGTATCCACAATTTACATTGTACATTGTACATTGATGAAAAACTCCCCAGTGACAACTGGATTCTAGATCCTCCATTCGCGCATTGTTCAAGAGGGGCGAGAGAGAAATAACAGAAAGAGTGAGTCGGGAAGCCTGAAGCTTTTGAGTTTTGAGTTTTGAATTTTGAGCATCCTCGATTCTCAGTTCACAATTCACAATTCATCCGAAGGACAAGGCATAATCCCATGTAACATGTAATACATAATACATCTTGTGTGTACATTGTGCATGCATCTTGAAGCTTGAAATGACATGATTTTTGCAAAGATATTCCGAATTCGGATGCAATTGGTTTAAAATGGAAGGAGCATGAAGAATGGAAAAGGGAGAAGAAGGAACATACAGGAAAACGAAGCAGCTTGTGAGCAAGTGAGAGATCATTCGGAAGCTCACTCTATCTTTTCCTATTCTTTGTCCCCCGTTTTCTTTGGAGTTTGGAGGTTTGGAGGAAACGGATTTCTTTCTTTTTTTTTGCACATGACATTTTGTCTATATTCGCTACATATATAAGTATATTATATATTATACACATGATATTATGCTTTATACTTTCTACATACGTTGTGTTACACGTTACATGTTCCTTGTTTTTTTGGCAATGCACATCCTCTTTTGACAGCACAGCAGCAGCAGCAGAAACACAGCTTTGACAAAATGCTCATGTGTGTGCATATTGTCTTATTGTCTGCCTTTTTCCTTTTCCTTTGCCATTGGCATTGGTATTCTCAACTCGTCTCGATTCTCCAGTCCCGAGACTCTAAATTCTGGACTAGAACCTACAGACTTGAAACAACAATAGCTTTTCTCCAGCAATATAGCTCCTGGAGTCTGGATTCTAGGTTCAGAATTCTGAACCTAGAATTTTGGAGTCAAGCGAATATCAAAGTCATTGATAGTGCTAAAATAAAAAGGGATGTCTTCACGTTTGTACACTTTGAGCGTTATTATGTTATTTTAACGACCACTTTCTCTCTTTCTTTCGTTCTCTCTCAATTTCTGTTGTTAGTTGTTACATTTTTCCACAGTTTCAGCAATGGTGAGGAGAAGGCAACTCTCATTATTATGTATGTAAACTCTAGATTGTAGAATCTAGACTGTAGATTGTAGACTGTAGACATGGTGGTAGATGGATAATGTAAAATGTAATGTACAATGTGCATAGAATATGGATTAAACGATACTGCAAATGATTCAGATTCAGACTAGATACTCAGTACACATAATGTATTAGACATTAGACATCCAAATGAAACCACAGGAGGCTTCTCCTTCTTCTTTTTACTTTATACTGGTTTGGTCTGGTCTGTATTCTCCATGTACTGCATATTGTATTTGCACAATGTATAATGTGCAGTGTACAGCCTCTAAATAAAATAGGAAAGAATGGGCAATCCAAAATCGACAATCGGCAATGAGTCTGAGAGAGAAAATGAGAAACTCATTGCCAACTGAACAATTTAACAACCAAGGATTGTTATTGTTACAACTAAAGACTACAGATACTTTTACCACCATCATCATCATTACCATTACCATTATCATCCTCATGAATATGAACATCTTTCGTACTTCGTATTTTGTATCAATATCATGGTAGTAAAAGTATTTCTTTTAGAATTTGATACACTGGATAAAAGAGAGTACAGAGTATAATATTTGTAGCATGTACAATCTAGAATCTAGAATCTAGCGGCCAATGAAACAGAATACAGACTTTGAAAATTTGCACCTCAATTACTACTTTCAATGTACAATGTACATTGGTTGTAATTTGTCATGAAGCCAAATTAGAAGAGCTACTTTTTTTAAAAAAGAAAAAAATAGACCCAGACCCAGAACCAGTATCTTACTTCAGTTTCTGTACAAATACCCGCATACCGCATACTTACGAAAGTTGTGTAATTACGAATGACGAATGACGAAAAAATGCTTATTGCATAATTACAACAACAATTAACAATGCTTTTACCTTTTACAGATAAAAAATAATTTGCAATACTAATAGTGAGTGACTAATAGTTAATAGTTAATAGTCACTTGAATTTTCAATGTTCAGTGTTCAATGTTTCACTACAAAAAAAGAATATTGACTGCACTCTACACTCTACACTCTTCACTCATTACTTATGATTACTCTCATACTTATTTACTATTTACGTTTGAGGTTCACCGCCAACAGGGAATGAACACAGGTATGGCATTAGTGAACATAATCATGTTCATTATTATTATTATTATTATTACACTAGTTTCACAGCCATCCGAATATCTATCCATCTCTCTACACTGTACAATGTACACTGGATACTTATATAATATAAAACTGACTATCGTAGATGATTTAGTAAGGATAAGTTGAGGGCATCTGTTCAAATAGTTCAAATGCAACCAGATGTTTCCCTTGTTTTTCCAAATTCCTAATTCCAACTATCAACAACTCACCAAAACTGAAAGTGAATAAATTATCATCCTTGGTACTGAGTATCGATAGATTGTAGACTGTTGACATTACTCGAAACTTGGAAATACTTATCCATCTATAATATCTAATTTTGGGTAAAAATGTCCCCATTTACTAACATCTTTTTTCTTTTTTACTTTTTCTATCGATCAACTTTACTATAGGAAAACCATTCCACTTGCTCTTGCTGAAAGTCATAATAATAATAATAATTTAAAAGACATGACACATTTTTCTTCTACTATCCCCTTTTGCATTTTGCGATCCGCGTAACTTTAAATTGTAAACTGTAGAATTTCTTGATTCCTACTAAAAAGTTCTTCCAACCCTTTACCATTTATTTTTATGTATGTAGAATTTAGATATGTATTATTTTATAAAGCTTTGATCTCTTCTACCATTTTTATACATGATACATTATTCATTATATTATAAGAACATTGAGCATTGAGAATTGAGCGTTGAGAATTTACAAGACAGAGACAAAGACAAAGACGTTTGTGTTAGAAAAATAAAAAGATAAAAGAAAATTCTTCTTGAACATCAAAAGACTCAACGCGCAAATTATACATGAGAAAGTCAAGCCACAAAAGAGAGAAAGGCTGAGAAATTTCTCCATCGTTTCAAATCAATCGCTGGAAATAATCTAGTTGAAAGATCAAACAGTTACAGTTACATTTACAGAGGCAGCTACAGATCCCCTATCATTTGTCTATCTTTATTTTATACTGTCTCTAGTCTATAAATATAATTGCACAAAGCTACTATATATTTCAAGAATCTGACTCCGATATTCGATAAAGACACACATACAAGTTCTTGTGACTTCTTCTTAGGATTGAAACATTGGAACATTGAAACATAAAAAGAAGAAAAGTCGTCCATTAACAAGGTCAGCTCAGAAAAAAAAAATGCCGTGTCGAATAAAAAATAAAAGGAGAGGAAAGGACACGTCTCACGTATCCAGTACACATTTGAATTCTATAAATGAATAAACTTCTTCAGGTTAACTCTAAACTCCAAACATGCTACTTTGTACGAAATACAAACACACGACTTGGTATTCTTATATAAAGTATTACGTATTTCGTCGTTTCTCGTTTCTCGTATTCACGATCAGTCCTAGTAAAGTGAAAGACAAGTTCGTGAGTGTTTTTATTAACAGATCACACTTTTCGGACTCCTCGAATGTAGAATGTAGAGTGTAGAGTGTACAGCTGCGAGCTCGTATTACTTGTCTAGTTAATTCATCGCACAGGACTTCATCACGAGAATATGAACGATGAGCGCATTGGATATTTGCCTACAAACTACAATCGTGTTCAAAGTTGAAATTCGAGTAGCTTATACAATACTATATATAATACATGATACAGTATACATAATAGATAACTTTATAGACAAGGAGACTATAAATGTCAGCCATGTGTGGCTAAATTACTGGTCATTATAGAGTGAAAGTGTAAGTCTACTATCTACTGCCTACTTTATAGCTTTTACAATGTGTATAGGAAGAGTTCTGAGTTCATATTCAAGACACAAGGCACAAGACACCAGACACATACACACATTTTCTTTCTCTCCTTCCTTCTTTCTTTTTGACTTGACTTTGACAAGAATTCGATAACGTGGTCTGCATAGATTTACAAAGTAGAAAAAGTTTCTCACTTGAAATGGGAAGAGTTTTGGTAATGTGAGATAGATTAACTAGATACTTGGAATCGACTGCTGTAGTCCTCTCAGTACTCAATACATGTACAATCTACAACGTAGAATGTACAGTAAAAACAAATGTAAACCCTCAAGATTACAGTTACTCTGTATCATGTATCTTGTAGCACGTACTAACGGGAAATATACAACAGTTTGCTAGTTTCTGCCAATAATAATTATTATTATTGTTATTACGACTGCAAATATCTATTATAATAATAATAATAATATTGCTATTATTTTTTTTATTATTATTCTTTTTTTTTGTAGTCTATCTTCTACATCTTCAGTTGATGATATCACACATCACAAACTTTTGACTACATAGAACAATTCAGAACTTGAAAGGAATTTCGAACATTGAAAATGATGAAAGATGAGTTCAACACAAAAGGCACAAGACACAAGACACGAGAATCGATACAAGATCTGTAGAATCTTGAATCAGGGAATTTTTGCTAGAATCGATCGTGGATTGCAGATAAATTTCACTTTTGGCACATTTTCACATTTTATCAAAGATAACACTGAAATACTAGACATAATAATACTAATTCTAATAATAATAATTACTCTTAAAGATTTTTCTTAAAATAAACTTGAACAAAATAATTGCAGTAAATAGTAAATGTATTATCTAAAGATAAAATAAAAAAAGACGTAGAAATGAGGAAAGAACTCAGAAGAAAATGGAGATTGGTTGAAAAAAAAAGATAAAAAAGAGAGTACTAACCTGGTTTAGCTCCGGTGATGGTATCAGAGGATTCAGCCTGTCTTTTATGGCCACAACAGAGCGACTGAGTTGCTGTTGCGTTTGCTGCTACTTCTCTCTCACTGCTCCGCTGTCGTTGATTATCCTTCGACTCCTTTCGATGTTTTCCAAGGCGCGACTAGAGCCAGGCCAAATTCGCCAGTCAAACAGCCACACACGAAGCCGCAGAGTTTTTAGAGTCGTGAGCAAATGGACGAGGGAACGACGGAATGAACGAATGAACGAATGAGTGAGTGAGTTGAACATGAAAAGAGAAAGACAGAAAAAAAAATATAACATTACTTACAACTTACAACACTTTGGAGAGTTGGAGTCAGATATTCTGTATTATGTATTATGTATGCTTATTCCGTAGAATATAAAACTAGTAACTAATAGTATAAAGTAGAAAGTATAAAAAACAACGGTATAATATTATGTAATACAGAAAGGTTATGTATGCGAGTTATAGAGAGGTTGTGGATTGTGGATTGTGGATGCTGGATTGAATTGTGGATCAATCTAGTATTATAAAGCTTACTTACTCACAGACTTGCTTATTTTTCTCCGCTTTCTCTCTCTCTCTCTCTCTACACTTTTATACACATAAAACGGGGATGAAGCGCAGCTAAACGACCTTTCACACATAACAGGAACCGTAAGTGTAGTGTAATCCTATTCTCAAATGCCTCAAAAGCTGTGCGTGTACTCAGTACTGTGCATTGTACACTGTATTCTATATTCTATATAATATAGCATATTCGAAATTCCAAACTTTGCATATTTTTAAAATAATTGCGACAAACTACACAAGTGTACATACACGAGCCATTTGTCACGACCCATATATTTTATACCATTTATCATACATGATATGCTATGCACATATATAATACATAATACATACATATATCATTTGGGGCGACACCGCCACTTGAAAAAGTTGGAGGTAGGTCAGGATCAACGGAAATGGTGACAAAGGAAAAGTCCCAGATTTATATATGCATGCATACAAAATACCAAACCAACTAAAATTCCTAGTTCACAGTCTCACGTTTCAGCTTATGCATACATTACTAGTTTACCAGCAGACTCCTTCTATTTTTATACCCACAAGTAACACATTTACACACACAAACACAAATGTTACCTCAATCCCAAATTCCACGTTTTCCCCAACTTTCAACTTTACTCTTACTAAAAGTTGGCGGTGCGGTGTATTTTCTACTTTTTGTATTTTTCTACTTTGTCCTTTACGCTTTGAAATAGGAATATGAATATCAATGAAAAGTTTCATTTTCATCCTCCCTCTTCTTTTTTATTGGGCGGAAGATAGAGCGGTAAATTCAGGCATTCAATTTTTAGATACCATTTGAGCATGTGAGTATTTGAGCATTTGACACTTTATACTTTTTACTCAAATTCGCTGCAGTAGTAGCGGACTTTTTTGTACAGGCATCCAGTACCCAGTTCACTGGATAGTGGATAGTTAGTACTGGGAAGTTGGAGATGAAAGTAATACAAGTACAAGTCGAAATGAAAGTAGGATTCAAAAGCGGAGGCATAAAAACATAAAACCTATCCCGACTTTTTTTTTGCTCCAGCCATCAACAACAACAACAACGTTATGCTTTGCTACATGTTCTTTTTCTGTGTTACGTCATCTCATGTAATGTTAGGTTACTTTGTGTGTGTTGTATATTGTATATCATGCTTTATACTTTCTCCACAATCCAGAATCCGGAATCTAGAATCCAGAATAGATGCAGGATATAAGACATAAAATAAACAGTATAGAGTATAAAGTATAAGACATGAGATGTAAGATGTAAGAAACATTAGCCCGTCACTCAAACACAAAGCAGAGATGGAAAACTTCTAACTCTTTTTCACCCGCATATGTATTATGTATAATGTATAGAGTACAAAGACTATAGTAGCATAAGAAGTATGATTTTCCATGTGTCTATAGTCTATAGTCTTCATACATGTTACATAAGTATACAGTGTAAATGTACAATTTGCTCCTTTCTCTTGATTTCCCTCTCTTTCTCTCTCTCTCTCTCTTACACACAGAAACTTGCTCTCATTCACTTTGCTCGATATCAGTCAGTCACTCGATATCAGAATAAAAAACAAAAAGTTTTATCGCATCTACAACGTACAACGTACATCGTACAGGGTATAAGTTACATTGTACATTGTACATGGTGCATGTATTCCTTTTTGTAGATCCTTAGAGGTACATAATACGTAATACGTGATGTATAATGTATAATAATGGATGCGGAGAAAGTAGAGTAGAGAGTAGAATGAAGGAGGGAACCACGAGCCAAGAGCCTCAGAGCTTAGAGCTCTCATCTATTACCTCTAATGTGGCACATAACAAGGAAATATTGATGTTTCATTACCTGTCTTGCTCTTTTAACATGAGGGAGATAAAGAGAAAGAGAGAAAAAGGGAGAGAGCACATTTCTACAATAAAAGCACTACTTCTGAGCTTTGAGTTCTGAGTTCTGGTCTTTGGTCTCTGGACTGACTCTGAAAGGAAAACTTGACTAGTGAATAGAGAATACTTATTACTTAACGCTGAGCATTTGCTATTTCCTCCAAGTTCCAACTTCTTGTAATCCTACAAGTAAGGCTACTGCGGACGGCATGAAACAACTAGAAATTCAAAACTCGAAACTCCAAATTTGCATGAGTATTACCAATTCCTAAGTTTGCCTTTGAAATTCGAAATGCATGTTTATTATGACTCTACTCACTCTTTCCTGTTTTCCCTTTTCCCTTTTCACATTTTACATGATTTCCATTCCCACTTTCTGTTTTTCTTTACTTTCTATACTTTCCAGATTCTGCAATTGCAATGGAAAACTAAGAGGAATTGTACATTAAGTTTGGAGTTTGGAATATTCCAAACCTTAATCATTTAATCATAAGAAGGTCCTCGGAAATTTTTGCACAAAGTACAAAGTAGGACTGATAAGACAACTTGTTTTATTACTGGATCCTCCATGATCCATGATCCATGTCGTACTGCAGTTAGATAAAAAAGAATACAAGGTACATCTAATATCCAACTATTTGCAAGAAAATGTCTAAAAAATTCCATTAGTAAATGTACAGCAAATTGAAAATAGGAAATGTATCATATTAAACCTGTTTCAATGAGTCATAAAATTTCTTTTGAAATTGAGAAAAGGAGAAAGAAGAAAGATTCCTACATATTTCAAAAAGTCAAATGCTGAAGAAAAAACTGAATAAATAGGAAAACTGGGAAAAGAGCTGAAGTACGAGATGGACAAAGAAAGAAGAAAGGATTAAAGATGGTGAAAATTCTTGGTAGTGAATCACTGGACAAAAGGTGGAAAACAAGTAGCATGGAGCATGGAGCATAGAGTTTTGAGGTTTGGATTTGGAGTTTGGAGGTTCTCTAACTTTGACGCACATTAATAAATAGAAAAGTATAGCATGATATTCAGTATTCAGTATTCAGTGTTCAAGTTCACAAAACATAAAATTTTATGAGAGTTGGAAAAAAAACAGCCATGAGCCTTGATTTTCTTGATTTACACTGGAATGACGAGAAAACATGCAGTTATTCTAGTTTATTGCTGGGCTTTGTTGCTCTTATTTTCTACTGTCTATTACTGTACTATTTTCCACGTGCATTTATTGAGCTACAAACTTTACATCCGTTTCCATCTGGACGTAGAATTCGGAATCACCTTTCCACTCTCCAATCTTTTGAATCTCGTTGTGCGTCAAAAAAAAACCTGTGCGAATTCCTCCATCTATTTTTTAGATGTTGTTTCTAACTTCTAACTGTAACGACTCATTTTCCTTACAATAATTCACAACTCACCATGTTTTCCATCTATAGATTTTACACTTAATGTCACAGTTTATTTTTTATACTTAATGCATTCGATATAGTATATTACTATATCATATTATTTAGAATCTTACGGTGCCTTTGTCATTATTATTTTCAACTTGTTTATTATTTATTGTATATATATGCATTTCAATTGTCAATAAATCAATTGTGTAATATGTAATATACTACTGTATAAATGCTGTATAAACTGCATCATGTATCCAGTACACAGTACACAGTAAACACATTATATTTTAGGAGATACGCGATGAATGAAAATTGTACAAAAGCCTGAGTTGTGTATTGTGTAATCCGAGCCTAAGCCTCTCCTCATTAGTCCTCATTAAATATTCTCCACTCGTCTATTGTGGTCAGAACATAATCCGCCGACCCTGGTTTTAATTAAATTAATTAATTCAAACACGAAATGGCCACCGAAATACGCAACTAGTTATGTGCTCATGCAAACTTGTAGATTGTAGATACTATTTACTGTTTACCCTTTAATTTTAAGAACTAACAACACTAATAATTAAAAGCACAACAAGTAGTAAGAAGTATACTCAGGGATGTGAGATAATCAAGTCAGAAATATAATATGAGCAAGAGCATCATTTTAACAGAAAAAAAAGTATTTTGTTTTTGTATCTTACTTGGACTCTTTACTAAGAAAATAGAAAATGGTTGATCCAGTTTTGAATTCCACATAAAAGACCATTTATTATTTCTTTGCGTTTTTCTTGCTCTTTTTTCTAATTCACCTGAATTATACAATTACTATATTATTTATCTTTACAATACTTTTATGTCTTGATGATTTCGTCATTTCATTTTCTAATTTTTGACTAAGGTGCTCTTTTACACATACTTTTGGAACAAATTTTAGAATAACATTTTTAATCTAGAAGAATTTATTTAGGATCTAGAATGTTGAGTGGGACATGACGTGTCTTACACTATTGAGTCAATTAAATTCACATTATATCATGTATCATGACAAATTGTGCACAGCTGGAGGATCACACACCAAACACATAAACACTCAACACACAACATCCGATATAACTAAATAAAAATGTTTTTAGTTTTTGCAAGTGACTGAATTATCGAGAATCGAGAAATGTCTAGCCACATTCAAGTTTTGTCTCTGTCGCACTACTGATTCCCCATAATTTGTTTATTTTTTCAACAAGCCATTTTTTTAAAGAGTTTATATCTATTAATTTCCGGTCATGACATTGAGGTTTTTACACTTAATGGTTCACTTCATGGTTAAGAGTGACTATCAGTATCAGGTTGGTTTTCAACCAGAAAAAATATTCAACTCTCCATCAGTTTATTACAGCACAGCACAGTGTACAGTACAGTATAGCGTAGCAGTTTCAAAAATACTTATTTCAAGTACAAAAATGTGAGTACTTGTTGTGGGTTTTATTTTTTTATTACAAGTGCACAACTTTCATAACCGCAAATGTAAAAAAACAACATCTGCTTAAACTAGTCAATGTCTAACAATTTATTGAGTGTAAAACACGATGTAAAATTGAACAGTAATTTAATATATTATAACAAGTATGCGCGCCCGTCACATGACGGGCCGTAAATATATTGTTTGTGAAATCGTATCCGATGGCTGAAAAACGCTTTGCAGCACTTTACTGATGGATTGCTCTCAGAAATCCTAAATTTTTTCGTTGTTAAAAAAACGCATTTGGCAAAGAAAACTAAAAGGGCTTTAAATTCAGCTCTTAAGGCTTGTACCTATCGGGTTTTCCTAATTTCATATTATTACTCTCTATCAATAACTCACG
>JABASP010001423.1:0-29586 GCA_019776565.1 Sminthurinus signatus | reverse complement strand
GAAAGGAAAACTAAAACTAAAACTAGAGCTAAAACCAAAACTAAATTGAAAGTCACGTCAGTCAACTATCCTCTACTCATTAACATAACATACTACACACAGAGTACAGAGTACAGAGTACCCGAAAGGTCTTTTCTTATTCCTTATTCCATACCAGAAGGCATAGACAGATAAAATATTATATTGTAATAATATTATATGAATTCGTGAGTTTTGACTCTCAAGTTTTCAGCTTCGTATTCTTAATCATTACCATCATCTTCAACTTGATCTTTATCTTTATCTGTATCTTTGTCTTTAAACAATTTACATGAGAAACATTCTCCAGTTTGAGGATGTATCATGCCATTGAAGTTCATGTGTATTTATGATATAGAAAACGGAAAGTGAATGTGATATGATGTTGTTTCAAGAGATTTTGCACATATTCTGACGGCTTTTGAATCATTTGATGAAGATTAGGAGGAAAAAGACAACAGTGAGCCGGAATCAGAATCGGAGTTGAATTTGGAGTTGGAGTTCATTACACAGTATAACGACATTTACCAGCAGAATACATAACAATTCAAATTTCCCTTCCTCTTTGTATCTTTTCTTTCCACTACTAGAGAATAGTGAATAGTCAACTCCATGTTTTGTGTATGATGTCGTTTATTCTACTAGTTTCTGTCACTTTCCTTTTCCTTTTTACTTACAAATCCTACAGATTGAATGCCAAATCTTTTGAAGTCAAGTTTCAAGCTTGCAGCTTCAAGTTGCAGAGAGAAAATGTTATGATGTACAATGTACATTTATGTGTGTACTTTGTACGTCTAGTCAAATTTTCTATGGGATAGTCTCAAATTGTTAAACTCAAACTCAAAGTTTGCAGTCTATCTTCTGTACTTTGAACAAAATACCCTGAAGATGGAAAAGTAAACCGAATTTCCTGTCCCACTCTCTTTTGTTTTGTTTTGTTTTCTCTCCAATTCCCAACTGACTGCTGACTCCAAACTACCAAGTACAAAATATCAAGTACTTTGTATACTTTGTCACCCTCTTCCGTTTTTCTTTCTCTTTTAGCATCTCTTTAGATACTTTTCCTGTTTTCTATACGAATGGATCAACAGCGCCGTGATTTTATTCTTACAGTTAGTTTAGTCTTCTCTTCTGTTTTTGTGGAGTTTGGAATTTGGAGTTATTTGTTTTTACTATATTATATCTTATAATATTCTTGATGCTTTTCTTCCATTTTCCTCACGTGTTGAACTAACACCTTAAACGTCAAGATTCAAGATCAATGGCAGTTGAAGACCATCACTTTTTTTTATTTGTATGACAAGTTCTGAAAATATTTCTTACACTCCAAATCTGAGGTGAATGAATCAAAGACGCAATTTTAAATTTCAAATTTGTGGAATAAACATAATAAATTTCAGAAATTCAGAAATTAAAAAGATACATTCTCAGCTTTTAGCTTTCAGAATTCAGCATTCCGTAGAGAACAATAAGAGCTCGAGTATTCATGTAAAAAAGAGGGAAAGAATTGTGCACTGCAGGTTTTAAATTGTACAGAATGTCTAATGTCTAATATAGCATTTAGTTTGTAAATGTAGCTACATTCTACATGTGTACTTTTTAACTTTGTTGCAGAATAAAAGTTGAATAAAATAAAAAAAAGTGCGGAATCTGTACAGCAGTAGAAAAGAAAAAGAAAGAAAGATAGGAAAGAGTTAAAAAAAAGACGTAAAGTAAAAGGTTAAGAATGAGGCATAAAAAGTACATAAAACGTAAAAGTATAAAAAAAAATACAAAAAAGTCATGGAAAAGAGAAAGAAAGGCTGAATCTGAAGCTGAAGCTTTGTGCGTGTCAACCCTACATTTTTTCTTGCCTTATAAAACTCCACACACACTATAGAATCTAGACTCTAGAATCTAGAATCTAGAATCTAGACTGGAGACTCCAGACTACTCGAGGCTCGAGATTTGAGATTTGAGGAGGGAGATAAGAAGAAAAATAGAGAGAAAAAGGGCAGTGCATTGCAGTCAGTCAGTGCTCAGTGCTGACTTTTGACTTTGACTCGTAGGTATCTACGAGGCGATGCGATAGGATGCGATGAGACTCAACTTTCCCTGTGGCAGAGGTTTCATTAGTAACAGTCAACTGCTCTTTCCATTACTACACACTCACACATACAAATGGAGCTACATTCTACACTGGTGAATCTCAGTCTACTGTCTACTTGTATTTGATACACATTACATGTTACATATTGCACATAATACTGCAGCCATTTCCAAGCTTTCTTACTAATTCTTTCTATAACTACAACTCTAGAACTAGAGTTTTTTAAAATTATAGTACATGATGATACACCTGCAGATACAGATATGGACTTATATGCACAATATACAATGTATTCATTTATATAGGATTTATAATAAGGAACAGGATAAAAACCCTCCTTTTCCCCATTCACATCTTTTCCCTCTATAATATTTTTTTTATCGTAAGACGAGTAATTGAGCAAACTACATTTTACGTTATTCTTTATACTTCATACGCTGTTTGCTGTTTGTATAGTGCGTTGTACATAATAAAAATGAAAACGCCATAACTTTGTAAATGCGTTTCAAAAAGCAATGACATATGAAAACAATGTTAATTGTACAGTGTACATTTTACATGCCGGAACTTTAATCAGGACTACGAACAAAACTAAAATTGGGGAAATTGGAAATAGTTGTCAAAATACAAAATAGAAATACACATACGAATAAGAAACTGACTCAATCCTAAAGATCTGACATTTGACATTTGGAACTTGTGAGATCTGAGATTTCTAATGCTCCAGATTTTTGATTTCCTTTATTCAATGAAAAAACGGTGGGAATCACGTAGGTAGCTGATGAAAAGTCTGTTACGTTCCATTTCCGTGATTTACCATTAATTTTAGGAGATGAAAATGAAATTCCTTCCTTTCCAATTTCAATAGGGATTTGAGAATGTGTGTATTGTGTATGTGGTATGTAGTATGTAGTATTTATGCATGATTCGTAAAAGTAGATGAATCTATGGGTGCATCGCACATCTCATTCCTCATTCGTCTTCTTCTTCTCCTCTCCTCTCCTTTGTGACTTGAAGATTAGGGGCAAAAGAAATGAAGTTGAGCAAGAAGATGGAAATTTATTTGACTTCATCTCCAAGCTCCAATCTCCAATCTCCAAGCTCCAAGAAAAAAGAAGAGATTATTTAGATGGAACTTGAATTGTGAGTTGTGGGTATTAGATATTGGATGTTGGATATTTGGTACTGGCGGTTGGCTTACATATGTTAAGCATTACATTCATCATTCAACATCTCAGAGTTTCAGAGTTCAATCAGAACTGAATATGAATATGAATCAGATTCTGAAATCAGAACCACCGAATCAGAATCAAAATGAAAATCAGACATCTGTATGACCTGCACAAGACAAGTCGTATTGAAAAAAAGAAAATCCGCACGTATTAGAATCGAGAAAAGATTGATATCACAAGTATTACCTGATAACTAGAAAATTTGATGGAAAAGTCTCCTTTTCCCATCTACTTTTCTACTTTGTACTTTGTACTTTCTACCTTCCATTTTCCATGGCATAGATAATGCAGCCGTTCTTCCTTTCATTTTTTCTTTCATTCATTCATATAATGTATGTGTACATATTACACATGTCCCTGAGGTAATACAGCAGCAAATTTTACGTATTAGCAGTACTGCTACGTTCACATCTACATTGTATGTAAAATAGATATTACAAAGTATTACATACTACTTGACTACTTTATCATTCATCATTCACCCAAAGTACTTATTGATAACATGAAACTATCCATTATTAAGTATATTATATAAGTTTGAAGAATTGGAGGATCCGAGTGAAACCTTATAGGCATTATTTTATCAGTAGGGATTAATTTCCCCACTCCCGCCTTATTTTTGAGAAGGTGTTCTCTACAATTTGCATCGTACTAGTGCTTAATATCTAAAATCTAGTATCTTGCGGGTTGGTAAAAGTACCTTTTCCTACACTTTTTACGTTTTGCCTTATAGATATTATTATTATTATATCCCTAGATTTTTATTCCCATTTTTTCTTGTAACTTTCCCAACAATTCATTTGCTGGTAGCTGATAACTGATAACTGGCAATGGAACTGGCACTGGTAGTATGCAAATTAAGGAAAGTTCTTCAAATTATCTACTATCTACATCAATCCACCCACATCTTCAATTCCTTTCAGTTCCATTGTATTTTTTATCATTTCTTCTCTTTTATCATTTCTTGTTCTAGCTTCTAGATTCTAGATTCAAGGTTTCAGATGCTTTCTCTTAAGTTTGAAGTCTGGGTCTAGAGTATTGTAGTAGTGATTCCGAGTACCAAATTCCAAATTCAGGCCCTTTCTTACAACTTTCAAGAAATTAGGAGGAGAAAAAAAGAAGTTGGAGCTTTTACATAATATTTTAATTCTAGTCAAGTCTAGTCTAGTCTGAAGGAGCAAGTCACTAAGAATTCGAATGAGAAACCACATGATTGTAAAGAAAAGTCTCTCAGTTCTTCAATGTATTTTCTTCCCCTTTCTTTCTCTTTTTTTACCTCCTACCTCTTTCGTTCATTGGATTTAAGTTAAGTTTTCCTCAATCTCTCCTCTTCTTTCTCCCCTCTTCATCCCATGTTTGATTAGTCACTAACAATACAGTTGAAGACAGACAGAGAGACAGAGAGAGACATGAAGAAAAGAAGACAAACTAATTGGAAGAAGCATCACAGATTTCCCTTTTTCATTTACTTGGAAAAGTCATGGACGAAAAAGGAGGATAATAAGAAGAAGAAAGTATGAAAGAGATCACAAGTAATCGGGATTCCTCTTTTATTATGAATCTCATTTCTCCATCATTCACCATCATTCAATCTTCAATAATTCGTCCCGTCTTCCCACTAACTACTAATTTAACTAGTGAAAATGACAATAATAGTTCAAAAATTTATGAATGAGAGCACTAACGATAAGTACGTAATTCTATAGAATTATCAAGATTCAAGATTCAATCCAGTCCAAACCAATCCAAACCAATTACTTGAAACTAGAAACTTTTAAACTTTCTTTCATAACTAAGCAGTTTAATTTATGTAATTTGTTTTCTTCATTCTATTTAGGAAACAAGCAAATCTTTTTACAATAATTGTTTTTATTGTTATTATGAAAGGAGTTGATTAACAAAGTTGAGTGGTAAGTGGATGAAATTAAAGCTCATGCTGGGAAACAAAAACAACTTTTAATATCTCTTGTGCCTTTTATTTTCTGAGCAGAAAAATAATTCCCCAAAACGGATAATTGAAAGAAGTATTATTCCAAGTAAATGCTATTTATTTAAATATTTATTCCTCGACAGATAAAATCCAGCTAGTTTAAAACAGTCAACAGGGAGGAAAATGGAAAAATAAAGGAAATTAATCAAAATTATTTAGTTGAGAATCAACAAATAGTTGTTTTGACTTGGTAGTTTGTAGAAACTTCAATCAGTACATGTTCAAAAGATGAAAGTAATTTTTTCTTCCATTTGTCCAATGTCCGGCCAAACCCAACCCACCGTAACCAAATGAAAATGGACGTGGAAATGAGTATAAGGTATGAAGTATGAATAGCCGGGAGTACTGTGCCCACATTTAAAAATCTAAGAAGATACATCGGGTGGATCTGAATACTCTCAACTCTTAACCAAATTCAAAATGAATTCATGGAAGACGAAGAAGAACAAGTACGATATTCACATTTTACATTTTACATACATGAACTGATTTTTCATTCGTCTCACCTCCATCGCCCAAAGAGAGTTTTATACTTTATACACATTTGTGAGTATGGATATATCGCTGTTTAATACACTGAAGACTGAAGAGTTGTTGCCCATAAAAGGCGAGAATGCATTTAGCTTTTTAGACATCGTCGATATAGATTTACCCAGAGATTCCCAAGATGAAGTCGAGACTACGGAGAGAAAAACAAGAGGCAAGAGGCAAGAAACAGCCACACACATAAAACACTACAACTATCTACTATCTACAACATACAAAAACTACCATGACAAGGGAAGAAAAAAACGACTAGCCATTATATTGGATTCATAGACATTTGTACATATTTCTGTTACTTTTTGGATTGTCAAACCTTCAATTTCACAATATAGAGATGGCCTCATAAAAATTGAATGACTGGCCGTTCCATCTTCCATCCCAACTCAATCCGAATTCCAAGTCGAATACCTCCAGTCTACAGTCTATCCAAATGTCTTTGTCCACCATACACCATTTATATTATACAATATACATGAGGATTCCAGATTCACAGAGTCGAGACTAAGACTCGAGGCTGGAGATACACTGAACTTGAAGTGAAAGACAAAAAGAGAGGAGAGAGAATCGAATGGATTGGAATTGCTCACAGCTCACAGCGATCAAATCCCAATTGGTTTCAATCCCTGTCTTCTTCCTAGATGGATTGATTTGAGACCAATCGTCCTTTTTATTGTCTTATGTCATACATCCATATCAATGTACCTTTGGTCTTTTGTATATAGATGCATAAGTACTTCATCTACAAATGTGTATCACGGACATTATATAGATACTATGGATAATGGATGGACGAATGAATAAAAATTTTGACTTTCCATTTTCCATCCCATGGAAAAAATAAATAATGTACGCATACATATAAAAAGTATAAAGTGTAAAATATAAAATATGTTGCATAAAATACACATATATATTTATATTCATGCAAGCTGATAAAAAAGCAGTAAAATTTTGAGAGGACCAAGAAAAATGCAAATTTTTGACACTTTTACACTTATATAAAGTATAAAAAAAATACAAATTGGATACTGAATCTTTGTCTTTTGCCTTTTTACAAGTAGAATGTACAATGTACAATTTACAAATACTTGATACTTGTGTTTATCTTACATGTCGAGATTTTAGATTCCAAGGAAATTTATACGTATTTTTTTGAGGGTTTAAAACAAAATGTCAAACATCAGGAGTGATAAACGCATCCCCAACTTGAAATATGAATATGAATTTGAATTCAAATTTGAATTCAAAGAATCAGCACAAGAGAAAGTTATGTGTTCTTTGGATTCTGGATTTTTTCCTGGAAGATTTGACAAGTTGAGCAGTTTGAATGTTGACTGTTGGAAAAGTTTGCATGTACAATGTACACTGAGTAGAGGGGTAAATTATGGTTTCAAATACTCTTGTACTTTCTTGAACTGTATTGCATGTATATTTTTCTGTGTTTTAAAGAACGGGTATCATTTCACGTGGCTTTCTTGTTGCGAAATATCTAGATTTTAGACAGAACAGAGCAACAAAGTGTCAAAAGGAAAAGATGATAACCAATAAATTCAAACACAAGACAGAGAGAGAGAGAAAATGAGAAAGACAAAAAGATTGTGACAGCCAACCACAGATCCAATAAAAATATGAAACATAAAAAGTATATTTTATATTTTATAACACCGCGCAGAAAATATCATACAACACGTGCAGATAGGTAAATTTCATATGTACGATATTTAAGGACTGAGGAGTCTTTAGTCTGTAGAATACAGAAGTGGAGACTGTTGCTTCTTCCCCTCTTTTGTTTCCGTTTCCCACTTCTCACTTCTCCATCTCTCTTTTCTGTCGCTCCTCGTCTCTGTCACTGTCTCTTTCAAGTGCCAAAGCCAAAGTCAGAAGCCAAAGTTTGTTGACGTGTGTATCCATGTCATGTTTCCAAACTCCCAAACATCCAAACTTCCAAACGTGTGATTGCGGTAGCAAAATAGATAGATGCATAGTAAATAGTAAAGAGTCATGTCCTATCCTTTCTGTCTTTTTCCACGTATTTACTCTTACCTTTCATGTATATAGATGTGTATGAATACCTATGAATAGCTTATAGCTTGATTTACACGCTCCACCTTACACATATATAGATATAACTAAAACCTGTATAAGCTTGTCATCTCAAAGTACTTTTATATTTTGTATACATGAATTTCGTAGAATGGAGATCTTGATGCTTGCAAGAGAAAAACAAGAGAATTCTGAAATACCACATTCACGTGGCACATTGGAAACTGGAAGATATTGAAATATCAATAATCGATATTAAAGAATCTTCTTTCTTTCTGTCTTTCTTCTCTAAGCATTCCATTTCCATTCCCTCCATATTTTTTAGCCTTTTCATTTTTTGTGAGGCTGTTGAATACAAGTTTTAGTTTTTAGTCTAGAATTTAGAATCTAAAATCTAAAATCTAGACTATAGAGATGTCCAAATAATACAGAATATTAAGCAAGAGTTAAAAAAATCAGAGGAAATTCCTTGCTTTTTTCACAGTATATTGTACATTGTACATGGTGCATGATCAATAATAAAGAGTTTTGACCTTTAATTAACCATACAATGTGAAATTCCTTTTACTGTCCATCGAATTTCATCTTTTATATATATCATTTATTACATTGTCCTTGCACATACGAAAAATTCACACTTTAATGAGTAGATGTGTACTCAAAACTCAAAGCGCAAAGCGCAAAGCTTAAAACAGTTACCTAATAAATAGATGATTCACACCTTATTTTAACAACCATTTTTAGTCCCGTTCAGTATTTTGGTATTAAATCCTTGACCATTTGTAAATTGTTAGACAAACCGTACAAGTAACTTCTACAGATGGGGTGGTGATGACAAATAAAAAAGAATGCAAAAATAATTTGTACCTTTGACTTTGGAAAGAAAATGACTCTTAATGCAATTCACAATATGTCTAACGTTTAAAGAAACAAGAAGAGTCCATTTTAAACACAGACATCTGAATTCAAAAAAAAGATCCTCTAAATACAAATTCATGCGAATAGAACTCATATTTATATTATTATTCATACAGTAATAAATACAGATACTTTTGCACACTCTTCTCTTTTTAAATCTGTATTTTTCTTCCATATAGAGTCCATTTTACACTTTACAATGAAGTTGATCTGTGTATTAAGATGGAGAATGAAGATCAAGATCAAGAATCGAGATGAAGATGAAGAGGAGAAGGGCATTTACATTGTACATTGTACATGCACGATGCACGAAAGACGAAAGGGAGACGAGACGAAATGAAAGGGAATGGAAGGAATATGGATATTGCATGTGGATTCCTCTTACCTACACACTATACACTACACATAGACTGATAAAGTATGAATAATGTTTCCACACCGAGTGTTCCGCAGTGGTAGTCAGTAGTGAGTGTAATGGTCGCTCTTTGCCTAAGACGTGAAACCTGAGATGGCGAATATCTGTATAAAATTCAAAGTTAGTTCTAAATTCTAATGTAAGCAAAATCCCTACTCTTTCTGTCTTTCATATTCATACTCCACTCACTCACTCACTCACTCACTCACTCAGGTCTGGCCATGGAGTGTCGGAATGGAATGGAATGGCTATGACCTGGTCCTAAGAGTTCAGCCACAAATTCTCATTCTCCGTCTCCTTGTTCTTTGCATATCCAACACATTTAAATTCCTCCTGCAAGTAAAACCATACCTTACAATTTTATACCATAGCAGCCAGCCCAGCTTAAGCTAACGATCAGTTGATTTGCAACTGTACATGTAATATGTATGATACATACATTGGAGATGGGAGAATGAAAAGGAATAGGAATAGGACTTTGAATAAGAGTGGAAGATGTGAGACATAAGGCCGCCGCAGGGAATTTGCATGATCATCATTTTAAGATTCTTAGTAAAGTTACTTATACAGTACAATACATAGCATCTCTCTCTTTCTCTCTCTCTTTTCCCCTCTATCTGTCCGTGTTAGTAACTTATAACTTATGTAAACTGTTCTCAACTCCAAACTCAAAACTCAAAACTCCAAACTCAGCTCCACGGTTATACAAACACAACACAGAACAGAACAGAACAGCAAAGCACAGCTTCTTTTACATCTTTTATAAATTCAGAATTGTGGATCACATGTAAAATTATAAACTATCATCAACATTATCAATTCTAATAAGTGGAAAGATACACAAAGCACAAAGTACAATACACCATATAAAATATAGAATATAAAATGTACAATGTACAATGTGCCTTTTCCAGCCACAACTTTTGCTACAATTGACCATACATCATGAAGCAGAGGATTTACTGCACAATGTACAATGTACTATTATATTAGACATGAGACAGAAACATGATGGATGGAAAACACATTGGCATTAAATTCACAATCAAATTCAAATTCAAATTCAACTTGTCTGTAGTCTGTAGTATATCCGAGTCTAAACTCTCTTCAAGTTGAATGGAATAAGAAGTAAGCTTCAAGTTGCAAGTCTGAGAAAAAAAAACAAGATTTGCAAACAACTCCATCATCATCATCACTATTATCATTATCATGATCTACCTGTATTGTGTGAGTAAACTGTATAATCTGTAATCTGTTCTCGTAATATAGACTAGTACTACCTCTACCACTACCACTACAACTACATAATACACAAGTGTGTGAATGTGAATGTACGCTAGCTTTTTTCTTCTTTCTACGCGAGTGACTGACCAACAATCAACAACTCCTGTGGGATTCTACATTCTACATTCAACATTCAGCATTCGAGATTTGAGGTTCAAGAGAAAAAGAAGGAGGAGAATATTGTAAAAGGTAATTCAAGTTGGAGAGAAGAGAGAGAAGAGAGAGAGAGAAGGAGCGGAGATTGAGATTGAATTGGAGGTCTTTGGACTTTTTCAAGAGCTTATGAGAGCCATCGGAGGAGTTAATGAACTTGAGGTGAATGAGTTCTTTGCACGATGAACGTCCATACACACACACAAATATACACATATATACATTTTACATTTTGGATTGGATAATGACGATAGATGGATGGATGTTTCACACTATAAAATCTCAACTTGAGTGTATTGCATGTTGCATGTATACATCTGTCATCTAAATATCTGGTATCTAGTATCTAGCTATTCCCATCTCCGCTCTCTTCCTCCGTGTTGAGAAAGGGAAATGGAAATGGAAATGAAAGACAGAAAGACAGACGTTTGACAAAAGGTGGGCAAGGAAGTCATCAGGTTGAGTAACCAAGCTTGTAGATTCAAGATTCAACATTCAAGATACTCATTCTCTCTCTCTCTCTCTCTCTTCTAGTACCTTTAACTGCGATATTTACTATTAACACTAGAAATTATACAATGTATTTAATGTACATGTTTACTTATTCTTTGTCTTCCAGTCATTTGAATTGCTTGTTCTCTCTCTCTCTCTCTCTCTCTCTCTCTATTTTCTTACATCATCATCAGACTCACTACAAGAAAACCGCAATAATGGGTACTCTGTTGGAAAAATTACTCTGCATTTTCTCTCCCATTGTCGAAGTTTGTCATCTTGTACTATCCCTGTTCTTTTCTATACCTTTTCTTTAGTCATCATTACAATTTTGTAATTTTAAGTATCAACCTTTTTTCAGACTAGATTTTTCAGGTTTAGGTTTATAAAATGGAATAGAATACATGAGAAGGAGTTCATGAATACATGTACAAAATATATCGGTATATTATTGTACATTGTACAAGTAGGAAATTTGCATCGCTATGAGCTATGAAGCAACAGTAATGATAGTAATGGAAGCCTCAACATGAAAAATCAAAATCAACAGCATTAATAGTAAAATCCTCATTACTTGATGTATAAAAAATAAAAATCCAATCTTTGAAGGAGGAAGTCAGTGATATAATAATAAAGTTGGTAATCATGGTAAAGAGGATGATTAGCTGGTGAATGTAAAATGGTGAATGGTGAATGGCAAATGGAAAATGGAAAATGGGAGTTTACTGTACTGTACATTGAAGCATCCAACGTCAAAAATGATGTCCTAAGACTTGAGTGCTGACATTTGAACCCCAGGAAAAAATGAACATATTCAATTTAAACTTCAACTTTTTACGGCTAATTGGACCATTTTATATAGAAAAAAATGCATGTATGTTCAATTTTCAATGTTCAATTTTCATATAAGACGGTACATTTCCTTTTACCTACTTTTAACCTCTTTACCATCCTCTTGTACCTTGTACCTTACAGTTATCATAATTAATGCTTCATTTTCTTTGTAAATAAATATCTAAAGTCTAAAGTGAATCCTTACTCTTAAAGTTCATGTATGTGCAATGCAAAAAACCCATTTCAAGTATAAGATTTTGCTTGGAGATTGGAGAGTCATAGAACAGAGAGAGAGAGAAGAATCTAAAATCTAAAATGTACACTATAATTCAATTAACACAACAGCTTTGCTTGTCCCTGCAAAATGTTTCTCAAAACGGAATTCAACATAAACTTTTGCTCATGTATCATGTACAACTACAATGTTGCAACTTTTTTTTTATTTTTGCAAAAACGACTTATCACACTAAGGCGTATTTATCAAAATCAGAATCAGAAGGTAATATGTTTTACAGATACATACAAAATCTCTGTTACTTTTGTACATAGAAATACTTTTGTATTTTACATTGCTTGTAAATGTTAAATGATTCTCCATGAGTGTGAAAAGTTTTGTAAAAATGTGTGAAATATGAGTATTCGATAAAATGAAACAGAATGTAAAATCTAAAATCTAGAACTTTGAATTTCCATATAAAGCTCCACCATATTTTCATCTCTCATGTTCATGTAAAAAATTCCAATTCATCATCCATCCACAATCCACATGGCTATTGCAGAGCTGAGATTTTCTACGGCGTACGTATATCAAGTATGAAGAGTGAAGAGTAAAGAGTATAGTATAGTATATTACAGTCTGCACCTAGAACGCAGTACACCTTCAACATAGACAAGGTTCACTTCTCTCATTCTCTCATTCTCGAGGCATGAAACACACGAGGGATGGAAATTTACCGTCCCATTGTAAATTCATACACAGAGCTTGCAGACTGGGAAATAAATTAAAAGATGAAAACGGAATATGAAAACTTGAAAAAGAGATGGAGAATGAAGAATGAAGACACTGAGAAGTACTTTTCATTTTCCATGTATGAGAATTACAGTGTATTTCAATATTATGAGGTGAATCCTGAACATTGATACATGTACAAAAGTTTCTGAGTCTATTTTCTGTAGTCTGAGTCTGACTCGGAGTCTTCATAAAATATCAAACCGTTCATAAAGAACAGGTAAAATTACCCATCCGCCTGTAAATGCCCAAGTCATATTTTTTGAATCGAAATCTAAATCTGAATCTGAGCATGTATATTTTATATTCGTATATTTGTATACTCGTACACTTGTACACCGAACATCGAACATGTAGATGCAGAATGCAGACGTAACATGTATCATCTTTTCTCCTGCAGCATCTTTGATCTTTTCTATGCATCCACATTGTACATTTTGAGCATGTGAGTAAACTGGAATTCGAATTCAAAGATAAAGATGAAGATAAAGATGAAAAAGAAGGTGAGGAAGAAAAAGAGTCTGGATGAAAAAATAGTCAACATGCTGGATGCTGTATACTGTATGCTGGATTTCAACAATGGGGAGAGAAAAGATGAATTTTCATGCATTTTATACACAGACGCAAATACACACACACACACACACAAACTCATAGAAATGGTATGAATATCACTTGGAGCAAAAAATGTTCATGATCTTTTGAAAAAAAATTTCTACATTCTACATACGTACAATACATTTTCTACAACGATTGGAAAAAGCTTTAATGTGCTCAGTGCCCAGTGCTCGGTGGCTAATAACATATTATTTATGCATCATCATCATACATAGATATGCACACTGAATGTGAGTATGAGAATGAATGTCATAGCTACAGCTATTATTTTGTACATACAACACACACACACACACACACACACAACATATTGTAATTCACCTGTTTAATCTCCCACAATATTTCAGAAACGAGCGGAATAACCCTCATAATATTATTTTGAGGAGTAGAGGAAATTTTAATCTCCAATCTCAAACTAATGTTTGAAACGCATAAAATCTGAGCAATGTGAGACCTATCTACTTTTAACTTTTAGTATTATTTATGTACTACAAACTACAGAGTACAGAACGCAGAAACGGACTATTGAAGCACCAAGCTTTTTTTCTCTTGACTCTTGACTCTTGACGTTGACCAGGCCCAGACGGGCGACTGGAGGAAAAATGTATTCCACATCCAAAATCTACACAACTCCATAAAAAATGGAATTTTTCAAACAGCGTATAATATTATGTATTCATAATTGCAGTCCACTCGTAATCACAGTCATAAAGATGAGCATAAAGCTTCATTCCACACGGCATTAAAATATCTATCTGGGATCTGGGAGAGCCTTTAAAAAATTGTAAATTTGACAATGTACTATCAACAATCCACTATGAATTATCAGTATTGTTTCCTGGGTACATTTAATTTGTAATTTGTAATTTACCATAATATAATACTAATCTACAATGCGGAATAGATAGCACATGTTTTTGGACAAAGTACAAAATACAAAAGTAAACACTAGAGGAAGAAATCACAACTCATTTTATTTCAATTTGGACGGGAGATGAGAAAATAATACTCAAGTTTGCTGTTTGTCTAGTTTCTAGTTTCTAGTGTCGAGTGTGGAGTGGGTCTGGTTTAAATCCAAGTCTAAACAATTTTATATATTATACGACATACGATAGTTTAGATTCCTCCAGAATCTAGAATCCAGTAGTAACGTCTGTTGGAGTCTGGAGCGGACAGATTGAATTGAATTAAATTAAATTAAATGACGGAATGATGATGGCCGTCAGAAAAGCCATAATAACAATAACAATAAAAGTCATAATGAGGATTTCATTAGAAAGAGAAAGAGAGTCTACTTGTGTTACACATTGTACATTGTACACAAATATATCTGCAGGATATAGGAAAATGAACAGTGAACTAGATTTACTTTATTCTACTTTGTTCTTCCAGTAAATCCTGTACTTCAACTATTTGTGCATTATGTGTAAATTTATACGACTAAAACTGCCAACAGAAGGAACGTTGAGCATTGAGCATTGAGCACGCTTTGGAACAAAATTGAATTCTCTTATTCCAAGATGACTCGAGACGGTAGAATTTAAAGTTGTAGAGTTCTAGATCTCTTCTCTTTCCTTTTCGTGGTCGGTCGAAAGCTTTCGGGGGCTCACAAAAGACTAGAGACGAGAAAACTGGAAACTCACTCTCTCTTTCCTTCTGTGTACTTAAATGTACTTGAGATGAGATGAGACTTGAGACTTGAAGCTTGAAACTTCCGCGGTTACAACACAGAGACAGCGTGGTTCAAGATTCAACACTTTATTTCCTGTAGCATTGGAGTACATGTACTTTTAAGCCGATCCTCTGGATTCTGGATTTATATTCATGACACCACAAGCCGAGAAAAGGACACGAGTGCGAGAGTAAGATGAGACTCCATTCACACCAAAAGGTGAAATTATCCACCTACATTTCGCTCCTTCGGTTTAACGGGAAAACACATCAAATTAAAACAGTGTAATACTGTAGTACAGTAAGTTTATTCTTGGGGTATTCCGAATTCTGAATTTCCAATCCCAAGTCCGAGTAGAGTTGATAATTCCCATTTTGCAGGTCATAATGATACATGCTTACAGTTTGGATTTTACAGTGTGCACTACCAGCACAACAAACAAGTGTAGATCGTTGAATTGAATTTGAATTTAAATTTTGTTGGGGATCTCGGGAGCTCAAATTCCCAATTCATGTTTTGAGTGAGCCATAGATAATTTTAACTCAAAAAACTTAAATTCAAATTTTAAATTCAAAAATACATTGCACATTGAGGATTGAAGATTATTGAAGAGCGACAGCTATGTGCATAATAAATTACAAGTGTACCATAATATTATTATATTATACAGTGTACAGTGTAAAGGTTCACTGGAATTTCCCTCGTTCCCTCAAATTTATTGCATCACAGTTGTCTGAAAATTTGAGAGTGTACCTCTTGTACATTGCACATTGTACAGGAAAATGGAAATTGAGATCATAAGTAAATGCAAAACGTCAAGTCAGTAGAATTTAGAATGTAGAATCATGTATTACATATTACATAAACTAGAGCGACGGCCTTTACGTCAAAATTTTGGGCTATAAATACAAAAAATAAGTTTGCCTAAACACTCACAAATTGACTGATGCCAGGCTTCAGTTTCCTGCCAAACTCCAAACGCCAGCTAGCATCGATTCTACTTGTACTCTTTACTCTGTAAACTTGCAGTCAGTTTGGTTCGATTCGGGTTAAGCCTCAACTTGAGACTTGGTGGATTTAGACCCGAATTTGAGTTGTTGTCTGCTGGTGTTAGTGTTAGTTTTGGTATTGGTATTGGTATTGATGTTTGTGAAGGTTTCCCAAAGAGTTGGATTTCCGAGTTTTAATGGGATATGAATGCAGAATATACTTTATTGACTACGTGGTAAAAACCTTTAGCTTTTCTTCAAACGGAGAACCTCGTCTCAAGCTCAACATAACTCTCCTGTTACAAAATGCTCAAAATTGAAACAACCAGCTCAAAAGTTGTAGATTGAAAAGAATGTGTTCCAACTTGCAAATCTTTATTCTTTCTACTTTATACTCTTCATACATCAAATGTCTGAATGCCTGAGTATCAATAAGTATGACACAGGATATTACATCAGTATCTGTATCAATGTGGGCAAAAGGGTGAAGATGAATGAGAATGATGGTGATGGTGGTGGTAATGGGAATGGGAATGATGAGGAAGATGAATAATATTAAAATGGAGGAGGAGGTGCCACAAGAAGAAAGAGAAGATGACTACACATGAACCGGAAAAGAAAAAAAGCTAATGTTTAGAACCTCGAGTCTAGCTCTAGAGTCAAGAGTCTAGATATTACAAATGTTACAGGGCCAACTACCAGAGGAGTAAATCTTTCAAATTGAATAGTAGACTCAAGAGTTTAGACCCGGCAGAATAAATTTATCTCTTTCTTTCAAAAGCCTCTTCACTCTTCCTATACATGTACAATTTACAATGTAGACATTCTATGCTTCATGTGTAATGTGTAAAAATGGATACACAAAAATGTACGCATAACCACACACAGTAAGTTGTGCTCTAGACTCTAGACTAGCGATGCTTCCCTCTCAAATACTCTGGGGATTCAAATTGACGTTGTTACCTCTCCAGTTTGAGTTGAGTGGAGTTGGCATTGGCAATAGCATCTTTGAAAATAAGGCACACGTGAAAGTTTCACATAACATGAATGAGAATGAAAAAGAAAAAGAATGAGGAGAGCTTTTAAGGAAATAATAAAATAGTATCGAGAAACTAAAATCTAGAATATCAAAGGAACGTTTTGCAAATAAACATATCCAAATTTATATCATAAGAATATGATGTATTATGAATTATGAATTATTATTATAGAAATGTACCTTCGTTAATGAGCTCAACTCTGATGTACTCTATGTACTTTGTATTATTGATGAGTATTTCAACGAAAAGGTCTAAATTCCTATTATAATTTTCTTTCACCCCGTCAAATTTACTTTGATATGTCCAGTTTTATATCAAGATAATTTATAGGTAAATTATTGAATTGTCTCAATTCAGAATATGAACTTTTAATACAAATGTATTCTTTATCTTTTCTTTTTCTATTCTATTTGTAATTGAAAAGTCAACTTTAATTCGAAAATCATAATAATTGACAATTATTAATAATTTCTTTGTGTACATTTTTGGAAAGAAAATAAAAATACAAAAAAAGTAAGTATAATTTTGATTACCTCAAATTCAAAAGAGCATTTTGCATTTCCTTGCACTAACAAACCAAATGCACAATGCACAAACTCACAATGAAGAGTGTGCGTTGTTGTTGGTGCTAAATTAAAGAGTGACATGTTCACATTTTCACTTTTTTCTAGTCGTCTTAATTTCATTAAATTGCAGTTGACTGGATTCGATTGGTTTGAATTGGATTATACACGTTTGAATGCGTATAATGTATTTGGTATAGATTACACATTTGTGGAAGGTCTAGACTCTAGATTCTAGACTCTCGACTCTAGACAAGATTATTATCAAGATACGATAGCTGTGAATTTGATACGCTCCAATCACTGCCAAACTCAGAGTATGCAGAACAAAAAGAATAGTAGTATTTGTGCATTTTGTACATTTAGTCTACATCTACAGATATGTCTTGCAGTTGGTTCCCTATGCCTAGGATTTTTTCACAGGAGACAAGAAATCCGATAAGATGAAATACCGAAAGAGAAGAGGAGCATTCCTGAAAAAACTACCTATAGATCCAGCTGTACTTTCCTGCACAATGTAAAATGCACATTGTACATTGTACATAGTCCACAGTGCGTAGAAAATGAAGCTGGCTGCTGCAGTGAAAATGTGAAGCCATCGTACAGAGTACAGTAAAACAAGATAATGCACTTACTCACTTGCCATTTCCTTCCCCATCAAAATCCAAATAGACTGTTTCCCTCATAAATTCCCTCCCATACTTTCTTTTTATTTATTTATCTACGCATTACATTCCATTACAGGGATACGCAGGAAAAGGCAAGAGTATGAAACAGAAGCAGGAATAGAAATAGAAACAAAGACTTGAGACTTGAGTCATAAAACTCTGTAGAAATAACTGGAATAACTGAAATGCAAAAAGCAACAAAGGAAAAAAGTTTCCTTTGTAAAATGGTACGGAAGAAAATTTTGTAAAAAAAAATATATTTTTTACTCGGATTTTAATTTTCATTTTCATTTACACTGTATTTTCACACCAATAATTTTACATTTTATCCTCGTGTTTTTAAGGAGCATTTAAAACAATGTTTCTCCTCGTAAAATTTCCTACGATTTAAACAGAAGTAAATATCATAGGAACAATTTCTTATAGAATTTAGAGTCAAAATTCAAATTAAATTTCAACTCTGGGTTTTTCAAATGAAAGTACAAACCCGAACAAAGATGGAAGAGGCGAGAGGAACAAGAACAAGAAACGGACCAATGAAGAAAGGATTCTCAATTATCTTGTGTCTGCAGTTCCCAATCAATATCCTGCATTTTGCATTTGTATGAAGCCTGAAATTAAATGGAGAGAGACATGAAATGAGAAATGAGTAAATGAATGACTAAAATTAAAGTAAGCTCTGTATTTTGTATTCTGTAGTCTCTCTTTTGCTCTATTCTGGATTCTGGGTTTTGTATTTTGTATAGAGTTGATCCATTTAAAGTGGAATCTGGTAATTGACTTGTGCACTCAAATCTCCAAAGAGATGATCAATCCGTTCAGTCTCGTACACACAACACACAACTCGCAGTTCAAATCCAACATCCAACAAATATGTCCAAAGTCGTGTAGTCAAAACTCAAAACTCAAACATATGTACTTATGTACATTGTACACTGTACACAATTCAAATCCAAATGAATCTGTGGCTGAATTCGTCAAAGACATTGTGCAAAACAAGAACATGAATACGAGTACGAGTAGGAAAACCTCCAACTTCTTTTCACCCATTTTGAATTTACTTGATTTACATAGATTTAGAGTTCCATTCCGAATTTGAATAGATTTAACTAGAAACTAGAAACTATAGAAGGACAGCTTCCATTGTGCACATTGTACATTGTACACAAAGCAAACAGATAATAGATATAAAAGTACATATGTATTTTACTACATTTTCCATAGAAAATCCACAACATTTTGTCTCATTTTACATATATGATGTTATATGATGAATGATGAAGCTGGAGCTTTTGCTATTTCCATTTCTGCATACCACCACAGTGTTAGCTTTTGACTTTTGTTTTTCAAGTAAATCAAGTGCACACATGTAGACTGTAGACTGTAGACATTGTCCATTGTACTTTGTATCCAGGATATACGATTACAAAATGATATTTAATATCTTTCATAAACCTGACTAAACTAAAGTTTTCACTTCTTTTGAATTTGAGCCACTGACTAGGATCCAGAATCTGTTTCTGTTTCTGTTGGAATCGGAATTGAAATTGGAGCTGGTGTAAATTGTAAATTGATATGTTCTCTTTTGTTCCCGACTACTACAACAACTACAACAACTACTGTGTACAATGTACACTGTACATTTTAGATAAATGCACCAGTGAAAAGTGTTAGTAAATTTGGGAAACTGAGCAGAGTGTCATGAAACATGTCTAAATATTAAACACATTAAAAAATACATGACAGAACACAAATTATTCTCCATCACATCACACATTATGTATTATATGTAAACTTGGATCTTGTCTGTCATCTACCATAACGTGCTCTATGTGTTACATGTGTTTATTGTACATACATCTTTTCCTGGAGAATTGTTGTACAGTTGTACATGTATTTCATGGGAAACATACATACAATATACCTACATTTATAAGTATAAGTATAGTATAAAGTGAAACAAAATGCCAAAGGGACCCGCCTACCAATTACTGGAATTAAACTTGATACGTACATCTACAATCTACGCTCTACACTCTACACTCTACACACACATTTATCCTCCAACTACAAATACACACACAGATACTATGTACAATGTACAAAGATATGCATTTAGAGCATGGAGCATGGAGTATGGAAACTGGAGATGGAGAAGCAGAGACACATATCTGTGGAAAATGAGAGCGAGTGAGTGATAAAGAATGAAGAAAGGAAAGTCTATGAGAGAGAGGAGAGAAAAGAGAGGCAGTCAGAGGATCGACGAGTACTTACACACGCCAATGCACCAGGAAACAAATTAATTGAAAGTGTGGTTGCATGCAAAGAATGTTTTCAGTCCCTTTTCTTCCTCCTTCAACATTCAACATACAACATACAAAATACACAATACAAAGCATAGAGTGTAGAGTGTAGAGTACTCTATGGTCTGGGCCTACTATTGTCACTCTCACTACTCTAATCTATTCCAGTCTATTCTACTCTTCAGCTTCAAATCCAGTGTTGGTCTAGTCTGTTATGGTCTGGTCGGGTTTGGTTTAGTTTAGTTTGGTTTGGTCTGTCTCTGTGTATTATTAACCAGTATGAAATATAAAGTAGGTACTGTGGTTAACATTTTACTCTAAATATCCTACTTTCACCATTCACCATCCATCAGAATCCAGTAACATTCATCTATTTTGGTGTACATTGTACATGGATGTACCTATTTGTATTTGTATTTACCATGCAGTTGAATAAAATTAAGTTGGACTTGTTCACACATTTCCCCGTACCAGTGCTGATGATGGTGATGGAGTTTGGACGGATGAATCGGATGAATAGGTCTGTTGTGTTGTGCAGCCACACAAAGCAAAATATAAAATATAGAGGCATGCAAATGTGAGGGATTCGAACAAGAGCAGAGCATACATGAGGACAATCATATAACACATAATAGAAACTACTGTACATTAGAGTACATGGAGAAAAGATGGGGATTGTGGATTAGAACTAAGGAGAATTCTATTATTCCCGGACTTTCGCCTGCATGGCTTCGCCTCTTCTTTCTCATGAAGAGTTTGAATCAAAGTCTGAGCCTGAGTCTGAGTCTGACTCTAATTCTAAGTAAAGTCTAGAGTCTAGAATCTAGAATCTTTTTGTAATCTCTTCTGTTATGTTACGTCCCGTTTGGTTTGGTGTTATGTTGTGTTGTGTCCTGTTATGTTATGCTATGTTGAACAAGGTGGGGAGAAAGTCGTCATTTTACTGAGTATTCTGTTCAATACAGCGTACACCGCACATTCATCTTCATCTCTCCATTCTCCATATTCCATCAACTAATCTGCAGTCAGTTCACATCTTCACACATATTTATCCAACTATTCACAAACTTTCCACATATTGAGATGCACTAGGAAAGTACTTTACTATAAATGTACTTAAACTTTTCTCAAGATCCAACTCCAAGATGGAAAGATTCCACAAGGTTTCTCAAGTTTCCCAACTTCCCCAAGTTTCCCTTTCCATCAACTTAACCATCCAATTTTCCTTGTTTAGTATGTTTTGTAGTTGTATTCGTATTCGTATTTGGATTTGGATTTGGATTTGGTAGGGGTTGAATAGATCCGATGGCTTGTACTTGGAGTTTTGGAGTTTTGGAGTTTTGGACTTTTCCAAATTTCAAATGTCTATTGTGAGGTTAACTAAATTTGAGTTGAAGTACTTTCCTCATTCTTAGAGTAACATGTTATGCTTACTTATTTACTTGTACTCTCAATTCTCACTTACTCCGTCCATCTCATCTGTGACTTATGTTTTTGATTTTGTGTTTTGAAGTTTGTGAAGGAGCGTCTTTATTAAACTGCCTCACTTCTACTCGACTTGAATTGTTCAATTGTCAAAGAACCTTTATTTGATCTTGTCTCCTTCTCATCTGATCTCTCCTTCATTATTATTCGAATTCGTATTCTTATTAGATTGTACTTGAGCTTTGTCTCCTGAAATTTGGAGTCTGGAGTCAAAATAGAAAACATCTACAATCTAAAAGTAGGAATTTAACTGCTTCAAGAAATTCATTGTTTATTGTCAGACTCTGGTACTCTTGATATTAGATTTTAGATTTGAGAAATAAACTGAAATTGAATGGTCTGATTTTATACGCTTTATCATTTCTATTGTTCAATTTATAATTTGGGTTTGCATTAATCTCTTTTTTATCCGAAATATTCAATGAAACCAAATAGAATCGGTTAAAAGGAATTAAATCGAATTCTGTACATGTCAGGACTTTGAATAGATATTTTGTTATTCTGTGTTTGTCTCACGTATTATAATTGCGAGTATGTAGATTGTACGTCTCCTATCAATTATAACATTGTACATTGTACAATTTACTTAGAGTTAAAATAAAAAGATGTTACACTTGAACATGAACCTTTCTTCTGATAATAATGATGAGCGTCTGATGTTCTGCTTCTTTTTAAACCATTACAAAAACAGATGGAGGAATGAAAAAGAGAGAGAGAGATAGAGAAAAGGAGACATGTGATTTCACATCTGTTTGTGCCAATTTCAACTACCAACTTTTTCCAACCTTCTCAAACTGCCCGTAAAAGAGGGATGGAAACAAACTTGTACATACACGTCAGCAGTCAGAAGCCAGGAGTCAGGAGTAGGAAATGCCCAAATGTTGAAAATTGCAACGGTAATAATCCTCACTAAACATGCATACTTTTGCACATTTTATAATTACAAACATACAGAACCAAATACGAAAAACTCTCAAAGTTCTAACTTGTAAATTCTTAACTCAGTGATTCAAAAGATGCAACTTTTTTTGTGGGGAATTTTATGTATTTTATGTATTTTGTGTTTTTTGTGTTTTTGTCCCATGTCCTACTTTTAGAACTCAATATGTGTAAAACATGTAATTTATATGCAGTTCCAAGCAGTTTTATCGGAGTTCTTATATTGACTCGAATCCTATGAAACCGCACTACTACTTTTATATATCTTTCAGTGAACAGCTGTCTTATTAATTTTGCACATTTATTTCCCTCTTGAATCTCTGCATTCTACATATTACATGTACGAATATACAAAATACAGTGTAAATGGTACAGTGGATTTATATTTGTGTGACACATCAAAAAATGACTTGAAATTCTACTTGCTACCGTAAACAATAAAAGTATTGTGCATTGGGGATATTTTTAGACACGTTTTATGCAAGAACTAAACTACACAGGCTCCGCAATGAAAATGACTAATGATGCTTGATTTTTTACAAAGAGGAAAACAAAAAAAAAACAAACATGAAAGAGTTTTAGATAAATACATGTGCACATTCTGATTACACTAGATTCTAGATTCTAGATTAGACGTTATACATTATACACATTTCTGTTGCCAGGAGTGCTACTCACATAGATAACACAAAGTAATAGCAATAGTAGATAGTTAAGACTTTACTTGTTTGATGTTTGATATTTGATGTTGAAAAATTATTGTGGTTTTGCAAATGGATGTAAAGCTCACGGAAGTAAATATTTCCCTACATTTTTATTACCATTGTCATACACATAATGCTATATGCTATACATTGTATGTAATTACAATGATATCATGAGTGTAGAGTGTAAAATATAGATAAAATACCAGGCTACAAAGTAAGCTCTAGTTAGTAAAATGTAAATAAAGTATAAATTCCATCAAGGTTTTAATTATTATGACAGTTTACAGTTGAGCATGATCTTTAGAATCTTTAGTCGCAGCGATTCTTTACTGTTTGTTTTAACTGGGAACTTTAAATCTGAACTCGAAATGAACCTCAAAAGTCAAAGTCATTTTATTACAAGTTGTACAAAGAGCAACGTAAAATCTAAAATCCGATTCTTGTTTTAAATGTGGTTGAGTGAAAAGCTTTGAGCTTTACGCTTTACACATCAATTCTTTTGGCCCCGAAGGCGAGAGTGAGATGAGCAAAAGAAGAAGAAGAGAAAGAGAGTATAAATGGGAATAACACATGAGGACGATAATCATGATATACTTTGAGCCAACCAAGGAAGCCCAACTACATTCTCACTGTACATTCATTCTGTATGTGTACTGTCTACCATATACGAGAAAGAAGATTTCATGTGTGTGTGTGTGAGAGAGAGAGAGAGAGAATGAAAAGCTATAAAAGTCACCGAGATATCTCCAACTTAGTTTTTGTACCCACATAAATCAAGTGGATTTCTCTGATTAACCGAAACTGCGACCAAATCATTTTATTTCTTCCTCCTCCTGCGCTTACTTTATACTTTATACTTTACACATTACTGCTCCTTCTTCTTTCTGTTCTTTCCCATTCTCATTCTCACGAAACAAGGA
Organism: Sminthurinus signatus; assembly: GCA_019776565.1. NCBI lineage: Eukaryota > Metazoa > Arthropoda > Collembola > Symphypleona > Katiannidae > Sminthurinus > Sminthurinus signatus. The sequence continues at coordinate 4,659 of JABASP010001423.1, read as the reverse complement.
ACGTGGTAGTCTACATCGGTAATCAGTATGTATGATTTTAGTGTGACTTGGTGAGATTTGGTATTTGGTATTTGGTATTTGGTATTTGGAGTCATCATCAACATTACGGTCGGATCCCTCTCAATTCATTCATTCCTCCTCTTGCTTATTTTATGTAATTATTATTATTATTATTCTGTAGATGAGAACGGCAAATTTGAAATGTAGACAGTAGACCACAATCTCATTTACCAATGTTCAGTGTTCAGTGTTCAATGTTTAGCCTTATCTAATCGAGATTAGGATTGAGATCAGGATCAGAAATCTTGTTTCAAGATTCGTGAACACTGAGCACTGAAATTTCTGACCACCCTTAAAATGTGTGTTGAGCCAAGTATTTTTTACAATTACTTGAGTATATGTACGTGATACTTACTTGTAAATTCAAACATTCAAGCATTCAAGCAGCCATTTCGAACATGAATCATGGAGCAGGGAGCATGTATCATGTACCTTGTATCACGTCTCTTACTTTACACTTTACACAAATCTCAATCTCAATCTGATATCGGAGAACAAACGAGTCAATTAACTCTGTACACAGCAAATGGAGAAACGTCACAACTAATCTGTACAACTCACATTCACATGTATTTATTACGACAATTAAATTTTGAAATTTAAATCATGTGAATCCTTTGCATTCTTTGAATAAATTGCACAGCAAAGCCACACCAACAAATGTACAGTGAAAATATGCACATTGCACATACATACATACATACAAAAATAACAAGAAGAAAACCACGCACATTCGCACTCCTTTACATTTAAGTTTAGGTTTTGGTTTAGGTTCCCACAAAATTTTTACAACGGCTGATTACAGAGTGTACGTTGTAACCAAAACTGTCTGTCTCTTAAGTTGGAAGGCGGAGAGCTCCAATCTAAATCCAAATCCAAATCCAATCCCATGTACATGAAAATCAAAATGAGTGTAAAGGGGAATAATAGACAAGAAGAAGATTCATTTGTTCCAATACATTACCCTTCAATTAAAGCTAATCAAAGTATCTGTATTGAATCACTTTGAGTCTAAAGGTTGAAAGAGTTTCCAGTCTTCAGTCTTGAGTCTAAAATCTAGCGAGTCTAGAGTCTAGAATCTAGAATCTAGAGTATGTGGGATTTCACAGCCCCGAGTTTAAGTTTAGAAAGAGAGAAAGAAAAAGGCAGAGACAGGCATTCACTCAAATGGGACGAAATGAGTCTGACACGGTGAAAATTGGCGGAAGAACTTTTAGAGAACTATCCCTCATAACGAGCTTAACTATCGTAAAAAACCCAAATAGGATCCCATCCTTTTACTCTGTACGCTGTACGCTGTATGCTCAATCTTTACAGTAAAAGGTTCCCAGTTTTCACAATTTGGTAAATTGTGGAGAGTTTCCGATGGTTTTTTCTTATTTTCGTATTTTCTTCTTTTCTCATTTTGCCACTTTCAGGACAGTGGATCCACATTTTTTAAACGTCTTAAAAATAAGCCTCATCACTCATCATCAAAAAGTATATTGATAAGTTTAGGAGGTTAAAGGTTAAGCTGCACAACAATTAGCTGTTATAGATAATGGATAAATTAGCAACGGGGTTTGATGTGACTCTAAGCTCTAAACTCTACATTTAAATAAACAAAGGAGCAAAGCGGAGAAAAAGCTTCATTATTTCCCCAGGAATTCCTTTGAGCGTTTGGCTCAAAATTTCCAGAAAATATTAATTAATATGTTTCTTTATGTACATTGCAGTTTTCAGAATGAAATGGGTAAAATGAAAATCAATTTTCTCTCTCACATGACTGGACTTTATACTCTACTTTCTGTACTCTTTACGCAGTTTATAAAATTTTCAGTGAATCAATCTAGATCCAGATCCAGATTCAGTTCCAGTTTAATTCAATCCAATCCGACACTTGTGAACTTGATAGAGATGAAATTCCCGTTTAATGCACAAAAAGTGAAAATGGTAGATGGTGGATGGTGGATGATGAATGTTGATTAGAAGACATGAACTATTCTCTCCTCTGGATATAATGGAATTATATCCCAGTTTTATGCACAGCCCTGATAAAGTTTCTAGCTTCTCCACGCAGATGTACGCAAAAGTGCCCACTGTACACTGTACATTGTACATATATTGCGTAAGGGTGTGAGATGAGAGATGAGGAATGGTTTAAGTTTGACTGCATCCGTTGATCCATCTATCCACTATCCATACATCCGTCCGAGCATATTTATATTTATATAGGTGCTTTCTCCTTCCTGCGTGTGTGCAGTATGCACCCGTCGCATCTCATTAACTTTATGCTGCCAACTGCACAGCTTGAGTGTGGCTTGTACATTGTACATCTAGCTTTTGCATTCTACATTCTACATTCTAGATCCTAGATTCTAGATTCTAGTCCCAGTCAGCCATGTAATGTAATCAACTCGGTTTTCTCCTCTATTAAAAGTTGAACAAATCCACGGAAATTCCTATTCCAATTTTTGAATCTCCATTCACTATTCACTATTCACACTCGATGCATTAAATATCAGTATTTGTGTGAAAAGTGAAAAGTACTCACACTGCAAATTCCGAATTCCAGCCTTTGGATTTAAAATTTAAACCTTTGTGTCACTCTGAATCTGAATCTGAATCTAAAACTAGAACTAGGACTAGATTTACTTTTATCAAATCAGTAAGTTTGCCTTAGTTCTTAGTTAGTCCAACATTTTTCTCTTTTTTCAAAGAAACCTCAATTCTTAATTCTCAATTCACCTTAACTCCGTTGCATTGAAAAAACAGTAGCATAGAATGACCTGAGCATGATTAGAAACACACATGTCTGGTGCTGATTTTTACTTTTTCTCTGTCAGTGAAAAGTGAAGGGGGTTTCGGTTCTTGTTCACATTATAGCAAAAAGTGAATGAATCATTTTCACGTTAAAAGGGAACAAATTATGGGGGCATGAAGCGTGAAAAAAGAAAAAGCTTTCCCACATGGATTTAAAGTCTATTTTCTAGAGTCTAGAGTCTAGATTCTAGAGTCTAGACTGGATCTAGATTGGAATTGAATCAACTTGTATGGTCAAGTAAATTACAAATTACATTTTACTTCCATTTTGTTTCCTCGACTTTCCACGCTCAACCTTTTCCCTTCTTCCGACCCTCCAAATTGAGTTGAAAACTTAAACTTAAATGTAGCGTGTGCGTCTTGAGTTGAGAGTTGAGAGCTCGGAGCTTCTCGAGCTTTGAATTCAAGTTGAAATGAATGAATGTGACTGGGATCTCTCATTCTCTCTCTCCCTCTCCCTCTTGCTCGCTCCTTCTTCTTCTCTTTCTTGATTTCTGGATTTCTGTCTCTTCCCATTTTACTTTAGATTTCAATGCTTCCAACCTATTTTAAAGGAGGTGGAGAATGGAATCGAATGGAATTGAAGGCCAAAAGAAGAAGAAGAAAAAGAAGAAGACGACGAGTAAAAGAGTACCCCATTGATTTTTACATTCACTATACGTTTACTAGAACTAGGTCTGTTTTCCACAATGTACATTTCCATTCTAGATCCTCGATTCTCGACCCAAACATAAGATAGATACAGATTTACTCCATTCAAACACTTTGAGCACACAAGGAAACTGAATGAGTCCTACTTGTTTCCTAATGTATGGAATTGAGTGTTGAGTGTTGAGTGTAGACTGGAGACTGGAGACTGGAGAAAGTGGACCATGTCAAAGTTGACCGAGGAGAGCTGAGAAGCTGAGAAGCTGAGAAACTGGGAAGCGAAACTGCGAGTGCTGTCACTTTTATTGTGTAGTTCTAAAGAGTCTCCCATTCATCCCGTGTTCTTCCTTCCATCTTCAACCTATATCTATCTGTACCTTTCCACAGAGGAAACTGCAAGTTGCAAGTGTTTGGAGTTTGGAGTTTGGAGGAGAAACGAAATTGAGTTTGAATGGGTAATGGGAACGTAGAACATTTTAGAACACTTAGGCTGACTGTAGCACTAGAAGGAAATTGGGATTGTCCTGTCGCAACTCATCTTATCTTTTCTCGCAATCGATTGGAATCCAAACTAAATCCGAATCCCAATTCCAATCCCGAATCTTGGTCCGTTTTACACAGATTTTGGTTGCAATTACAATATCTACCATCTAAAATCTACAAGGCGAATTTCATTCTGCAACGCGTGGTGTTTTTTTTTTCAGAGTCAACATAAAAGTTATTCCTCCAATGTATTTAGAATCTAGAATCCAGAATCTAAAATCTATCTAAAATAAAACTAAATGTTTATTCCAAATGACCGCTGTAGTTTTAGTTTTAGAAACATCTTGCTAAAAGAAACTGTACGGCAACTTGTAAGTTTAAAATAGGTACATTTTACCCAAAAATGGGAAATGCAAAGTTGAAATCAAAATTCAAGGTAAAAGTAAAAGTAAAATTGAGTCGGACTCTATGCAAAGGAAGGAAATGTTGAGAGGAAAGTTGGTAGTGAAAAGAATTGTCAAGGACGTACGTGAACATATCAGTAATACATATCTTTTATTCTGTTTCTGTGTCCATTCCTTTGCTCACTTTGTCATTCCTCTTTTGTCGTTTGTCATTGGGCTCGCGGTTCTACCCATGTTTATGAGGACAGAATAATAATATGTA
>JABASP010001422.1:0-29629 GCA_019776565.1 Sminthurinus signatus | reverse complement strand
AAAAGAAATAGATCGATATGCATAATAATATAGAAATTATTCTGTATTACTAATTACTGAGGACTGAGGATCTCAGACATTGAAGCTAGAAATTAGACACTAGACGTCGAACGTCGAAACGAACGTATAATATATTATAGAATCTAGAATGTAGACTAAACGCTCACATAATACATAATATATTATATTGGTATTTACATGTAAAACTGTATACCAAGAAAATGAAAAGGAACAAGTCTATCTTTTGGTGCCACATGACTGACTCAAAAACTCAAAAACTCGAAAACGAATGTGAAACCCATTCAAAATGCTCCTCTTTTTAACATTTATACAACCATTTGTACTTGCTCACTTGACTGAAATTTATGCACAATGGTCGTACTCGTACGTCTCAATGCTCAATGCTCCTCATGTCTCATGTCTGATTCTGATTTTGTACGGCTGTACAAATGCGAGCACCCAAAATATCCAAATATCCAATATCCAAGTACAAATCCTCAAGAGTTTGAGTAATCCAAGCGTCACAAAATGGTGAATACAGGTAAAAATCTCTATTTCATCTATATCTATTTTTACATACTGCATATTGCACATTGATTGTAAATTATTGTACGTTTTACACAGAACCGCTCTTTATATATAAGTTCTTATATGGTACGTAAGTTTCACGTGTATATTGCTGTGGATTTACACAACAAAATGCTGTCTGCTGTCTGCTGTCTGGCTTGAGAATTTTACAAAAAAAGCTCGACTCATCATCCGTTTGCTCTTTTTCAATTAGTGATGTTATGTCAACTAGAATCAAGAATTCAAATTCTGACTACAGTGTTTTTTGAAATTTGAAACACGAAATATGATAAGACCCCTAAATTCACTGTAGTCTTAAAATTTAAAAGTCTTGATCTTTTTCCTTACTCTTTTTGGAATGCATGTTGGGCATTCAGGATTCTATATTTTGAATGCATATTGCGTCTGCCTATTCAATGTTATTTTGATTTGATTTGATTTAATATTTATATAGACTTGTAACTTGTAATGTGTCAACAATTTCAGCTGTTTGGAAATAAAATTTGATTCCTTCATGGTTCATACGCATAAACATCTTTCATCTTTTTCATGTAGTATTTTGTATTTTGTGCACACCGTTTACCTTGTTAACTGTAAATGATCTTACTTTTTGATATCTTGTGACTTGTGAAACATGGACAAGCTGTAGTATGTAACAAAAAAGAATTGTGATGGAAAAGTAGGAAAATTGTCCAGAATTTACTAAAAATTGAAAATGTACATTCATAAAACACTCATTGCATTTGAATAAACAATAAACAATACAAACATCGAGTGAAGTGTGAAGTGTCAAAAGTTTAGAGAATACAGCAAACAGATTTTAAAATTTAGAGTGTAAAACAAGTTCAACATGGGTTTTCATGTTTCAATTTCAAACTCAATCCCAAATCAATTTCGTACCTGTAGAATGAAGAATGTAGAACATCTCTATAACTTCAATTTCATACCAATGAGCATGTCAAATATTATCCTGTATCGTGGATGGAAATCCTCCTTGTCATGTAAAATTGTAAACTGCAGAATGATAGTTCTCACCAAACAAGAAGCAAGAAGCAAGCAAGCGTCAGAAAGCAAATAGCATAAAGGAAAATTCTATTGAAACCAAATTGACAAGTGTAAAGTATAGATAGGGAAAGTGGTGATAGGAAAAAACATTTATTTATATTTTTATTACGTTGTATAACGTCTGCAAAAAGTTTCAATTTTCCATGTATCTTTTGCTACAAGTTACAAACAAATTCAATATTCAATGGTGATGTTTGATGTTTGATGTTCTTTTGGAAGACTTCTTCCAACTCCCAACTGTCAACGTGACATGGGAAAGATGTAAAAAAAGTCACAGGTGAAAAAATAGAGAAATAGCGAATATATTGAGGAAGGTACTACTTTGTACCTTATGAACCAGAGTACACAGTGTTTAGACATATTTTCTATAACTTTAGAGATGAAATTCAACATTAAGTTTCGCTCTTTTCTCCTCAAAACTCATGTTCTGAGGAGAAAAAATGTGTAAAAATTAAGAAACTAAATTCATTGTGCACTCTATCTATTACTTATTACGTACCTGTTGACTATGTAAATACTATATGTACTATGCACAATGCACAGTGTCAAATGTCTTAGTTTTTAGTATACATTTTGTGTATTTGAACATTGAATATATTACGGCACAAAAAAGACAGAATGACAGGCAGATGAACAAAAAACTTGCTTCAACTTGGAGTGGCTCGTGCATATTTTATAACATTTGTTTCTGCTCTTCCTTTTCATCTTTCACATTAATTTGGAGATTCGATTCTCATTCAATGAAAAGTAACAGACGTCACAGACTTTTGGAAATTGAGAATTGAGACGTAAGACGTGCAGTGAAGTAACACCATCCATTTCGTTTCTCTTTTTCTTTCTTATCAACTGTGGCAAAGAAATAAGTAAAATGCATATGCAGTATGTAATATGTAATATCTGTATATAGAATTTAAAATGTAGACCGTAGTCACGACAGACACAAACGAGAGAAAGACAAAACCGTTATTTTAAAGTGACTCTGAATTTTACCCTACAAGTTTTGATCAATATTTTGCTAATTTCATTCATATTTACTTTTGCATTTTAATTAGTGCGTCTCCTCCCATTATTTAAGTAAATACCTTTTTGTTTCTTGTGTATATTGTATATCCATTTACCATGAGATTTATGTTTCATTGCACAATACATACTAAAATTTTAATTTTTAAATTCCAGTGGTTCACCATGAAAAGTGGACATTGTAGACTGTTGATGTTTTCGGATGACTTGATTTAATCCTTTAATTTTTTTATAGTGAAACAATGTGTAAAAGAACAAAAGATAAAAGACTTGCCCAAATGTACAATTCAGGCGTGAAATTTCAACATTTTTAATTGCTCCAAATATGCAAATGTGCAATCAGCTAAAGTGATTTTATACATTAACCATTAGCATTGAATTTTTTCGTTACAACTCTGTCAAGAAAGCATCTACGAAAAAAATTGTGGTTACATGACGCGGATTGTAAAAGTACCCCTTTAAAATCAAAAACATATTATAGAATATAGACCGATCAGTAACATTTTAACAGTTAACAGGTTATTATCTAAATCCAAATCTGATACAGGATAAGAACTACAAGAGATCTGAAGTACACTTAATATTCAATTCATTACTTACTTTGGAGAGGAAATAAGACAAATTAGTCATTCTTCATGGACTTATCATCTACAAGATTACAATGATGACATCATGATCAAGAACGACAGGGAGAGTACAAATAAATGAAACAGATTATCTGTAAATCCAGTTCATGCCTTCAAAAATGTCGTGATAGAGTTTTTTGTTTGTTTGCTTGTTGTTTGCGCAACAATTTGAGTTTTGAGTGCTCGAATTTGTTTTCATTGTGGGTTTGTTTCTGTTTCTGTTTCTTTTTCTGTGTCTCGTGATCTTTTATCATCGTAGATTTTCCTGATTCTACATTATTTGTACCTTGCATGCATTAGTAATTAGTGAAACTGTACAGCGGAGAGTGTAGAGTATAGATTATAAAAGACATTGAACTGATGGGTCGTTTGAGCTTGTAGTTGTCTCGTTCTATCACTCATTTTTACGTGTGCAAGAAATAAGAAGTAATGAAAGGAAAACCAAAACAACTTGAATACATTCAATTTCTAACACATTGTAGCGTTCACTTTTCTTCAAAGTAGACAAGTTGTGAGACTGCTTGAGCATGGAGCGTTCTCACATTCTCACATCCTTCCACTTCCGATCATGTTATTCGTTATTCATTTAAAAGATGAGAAAAATAAGTTAAAATTCCTCTGATGTCTAATAGACATAAAATCACAAGGAAGAACAGTTTTTTAGGATTTTAAAGCAGTTGATAATTCACTCGTTTAAGCTTTGACTTGAAAATTGAAGATAAATCTTCATGCCGAAATATCATTACCATGTACTGTATTATATATTATGTACAGACTACAGAATACAGAAGCTGGAATTTGGAATTATAGTTCATCCAGTGCGGCTGGAAGTAAAAAGTTGATGTGTCAGCGAGGATGAAGCGCAGGGCGTATTCATCATTGTAAATCACAATCAAACGTACCCATTATTTTTGAGAAATGCTCAAGTTTTGAATTTGTTTTACTTTTAAATTGCCTCTAAGATCCTATTCAATTCCTCTGTTTCGTCTTTCGTCTTTCGTCCTTCTGACTCAACTGAATTTTCTTTATGATTCTCATAATTGTGACTGTAGACTGTAGTAAGTATTATGTGTGTTACATAAGTCCAGCTCCTCTGTATTCTGTATTCATTAACTAGATAGATAGTAGATGTTACGTAAAATATTTTCCCTTTGCCTCCATCCCATTTTATTTATCTATGTCCATTGTCCATTGTTCCGAGGAAGTAACCGAAAGACACAACTTCCTTCATTACTGTTCAACTACTTTTAAACTTTAAACTACTTTGCGTTTCTCAATTCTGAGTTCTGAATGAATTGCGGAATTGAATGTCTAGATTCTAGATTCTAGAGTCTTGGGTCTAGAGAGAATGTAGGAGAATGCATAGAATTTGTACATCTGAATTCGGAATATCTGAATAATTGTGTGAAAAGAACGTAAGAATTGTGCATATATATATGATACACATTTGTGTGTGTAAAAGGATGATAAATTTTCTGCTTCATGGATGTCGGATGTCCTTCTCATCTCTCATTTGATCAGACCCCAGTTTTTAGTCTGGGCAAACAAATCAAGAAAGGAAAGAGGAAGATAAGAAGATGAAAAGAACCCGCATGAAAATTAAGATGCGTCGTAAGTCGTATAATAATCCTCACATAATTTGAATTGTGAATTGTACTATGAACTTGTGGAGTGCTGTAAAGATCGAGCTATCATAATTGTAATCAGTAATCAGTACTATGGACATTATTGCCCACTCGCTCTCGACGAGCTTGTGCTTTTGAATAGCTGTACATTATATATATTGTTATAGGTATTCCAAGTGAAAGCTTCTAATACCACAGATACCCGCAAAATGTATTTAACTAGAATCATGCAGAAACGATTATACGTATATACGATTATGCTGTCAGTGTTTAAAATGGGAATGTGATAAACTGACAAATTCTAATTCTAGCTATATGCAGTTTAAATGTTAGGTGTGTTTAGTGTTTAGTATTTCTCCGTTACTCGGATCTTGGACGTTAAGTCTGTGGTATATGGGGTATGCGGTATTCTTAGTTTGAGCCTCTTATTTCTTATTTACAAAGTTTTACGATAAAATACAAAATAGATAATTATAAGTACTTTAATTGCTCCGCGGTATCCTTCAGAATTTTAGAAAGGCCCAATATTGATAATGTTGTAGTGAAAACTGAAATAGATTTTCGGTAAACACGCTTAAATTTCTGGAGATAGATACCGTTGAAAGTTTTCAAGTCCTCTTTTAATCCTGTCTAAAGTCTAAAGAGATTGCATTGGAAAACCATTTTCATGTAGGCTGTCTTTGTCTTTGGTTTTGTTTTCATTGTACTCATCTTCAAAGAGTTGATGACAAAATGATGATGAGTTGTGCATTGCTTCTAGCTTGTAGGGCCAAAAATTCTGCAGTACAAACAGCAAACTGAAGAAGCAATAAGAATTTCCGAGCTTTTATGCATAATATGTAGAAAAAACTGTGCATGATTTATCTCTTACACGGATTACAGATGAAAATGAGCATTTCTTTAAAATTCCATTACTCTTTGTTATAATAATTATTTTTGTTTGGTTTTTTCTCAAAAATGGAATGAAATCCAATTGTGTGCGCCGTTTTAACATGGTAATCTCTAATAATATTACATGTAAATACATATAGCAGGAAGTTTTTGTGATTATTTGGTTGTGGTGTGACAAATTGTTGACATTGTATTATACCATTTAACCACCACATGATTTGTACAATAATCAGTCAAGGAGTGTGGGAAACTTGTGAGTAAGTATACCTTCTGCCATTTCTTGTACATTACACATATGTACAACGTACAGGTGGTGTGATGTTATACTAGTATGTAGTATGGGCGCAATGCAAAAACTACAGCCTCTACTGTGATATCTTGTGTCTTGTGGGCATATAAAGAGAAGTGAGTGAAAAAACCACAACTTTTTCCATACACTGGGCACTGAGTAGTACAAACAAAATTATGTAAATTAGAATAGATGTTTCGTTTTGTAAATATTGAGGATTGAAAAGGAAAAAAAACTGTAATAATTATTGTTGTTTACCGTGTGAAATTACATATGTAGCATGTATAGAAATGGAAAATTTTAATCTTTTTCAGCCAGTAGTCCCTAGTAGTCAAATGTCAGACGTCAGACATCAAACAGACGTCTATGAGGATTTGTTTCACAGTATCACCTAATTTACAATAAAAGTATCAAATTAATCTTTTACGATTGTATCATTTTAAATATTGTATAATGTGTGTACAGTAGCAGTAGCAGTGAAATGTGGATTGATAAAAAATCAGACGTCTTAAGTTTACACTTCACTGATAAATGAATCATATTACATTAGGTGTACGTATTCTCACAACAGTCAGCATAATTATTATTGTTTTGTAGTTAGGTATTTTATTTGTTTGAGATTTCATTTGTAACAAGATTCATATCAAGGTGAATAATTAGTAAAACTGTATCGCATCATATTTATACTTATGAGTCATTTTATTCCACGTGTTGTATGGGTTATGGGCTTGTTATGTAAGCCTAAACAATTAAAATGATCCTGTCTACTAACTGGCGGTTAATGTTTGATTGAAGTTCAATGTTCATTACGTTGTTGCCAATTATATCACAGAGTTATTACATGTAAATATTTGACAATAAAAGGTTGTACTTTTAGGCAGTCCACGAAACATCCTTACTTCTTTTACTTTATTTTGATTGTGATTAAATATGAGTTGAGAGTCTAATGACTGGGGAACATGAGAATATTCCAGGCAAAGACAAAAGCACGTGTACATACACATGATTGCATTTTAAAGTTTAATTTATTTAGACTAAAACCCATGTTCAGATACTCACATTATTTTATAAGTTGTAAAAGCACAAGAGCATAGTTTATCATTAATATTATTGAGATCAAAAACCTCTTCATGTGTATATTATAACATTACAAAAATAATTTTAATTTAAAAAAAATAATTACAAAAAAGACTTAATTTTGTTGTTTTGTTTGTTCCTTCCAAACAGTTGGCTTTTGCCTCTTTAGCATCTTTAGTCGGAGTTGTTGTTGGAGCACCCGCAGTCTCTTCCGTTCATGTGAGCTTTAACGTCGGAAATAAAGGAGTTCAATATTCCCATGGATCAAATGGAGAAGCGAGTGTGTTGTACAATGTAATTGGTAAGTTTTAAAGGTATTGAGAAAACGGGGAAGGAGAAAAGTAAACAGTGCTCTGAGCTTGTACCAACTTTACTTTTCCTTTCTCTTTCTCTACATCAATATATAAAATATATAATAAACCATATGACACGTGACCAAAGAATTTACTATAAACTATAATACATAATGTACCAAGGCAATGCACTTAATTTTGCCTAAATACAGTGAAAAGATTAATTTTTCGTCGATGTGCTGGTAAGTGAAACACAATGAAAAGGGTTTATTTATCAATAAAAACATGTAATCGAAAGTAGGCGGAAGGAAGTAGGCGTAAGAAACAAACTATCTTGTTGATGCTAAGTAATAATTATAAGATTGTATAAAAGTAAAAAAGCTATGGTATACTCATACAATATTCTTAAAAGTTACTGTTATATAAAAGTAACCTTTATGTTTAGTCCTTTGATTTTTTTGATCAAACATCAAACCACAATAATAATTATTATTACATGAAATGACAAAATCTCCGACCTCCGACCTGCTTTGATTGGTAACTGGAAACCAAGTGGACTTATTTTCTACACAAAATAGAGAGTAAAATAATGAAAACAAATGTTTCTGAGATTCATTAAATTCCCAGAATATCTATAGCAAACCAATTGGTTTTTAAAGCATGTGGTATAGTAATGTAATGTACTTAGAGTACACGTGTACTTCAAAACCCATATAATATTTTATAAACAAGGATCAAATAAGTTTCAGGGTCTTAATCTCATTCAAGCTTGATGATATATTATATTATACATGTACACTGTACCAATTCAAACAGATTCACAAGGCTTTATACAAAATTGAAAGCTGATTTAGTGTAGCGTGAGGAATTTAGAATTTGGTCAGTCTGATTGAGTTTGATGGTTCACTGATCAGAAAAACCTGAAAGAGGATTGTAAAAGTATACACTGTAACATACACTCAACCTAATGTGTGTGTCTGTTTCTTGGAGAACGGATGAGCGGATTTGAAAAGCAATCAGTAAAAATTACATTCTGGTCAGTAGTAGAAAAATCCAAAGCCAAACAAATTATTCGTCAGAAAATTTTCTCCACAATATCTCATACATATGTACGCAAGTTAAAACTTACAAACATTTGCAAAATGTAATATTCTACTGATAAACCTACACATTTTTTCACGCCTAAATATAATATGTATTATACATAGGTATTAGGATATTTTAAGACACGTGTTTTTACAGGAATACAAGTGAAAAAATTTATAGATAAATCAGGAAGATGGTTGAAATGAAATACGAGAATTTCTTTCGACTGTGCCAACAAACCAAATAGCACCGTATAATATAACTCACCGAGCGTATGCATAGTTTACAGTAATTGTTGCTGGTTAAAAAATGCTAAATTAATACAATATATATAATTAAAGATGATGTAAACACCTATCTATTGAAGACTGATTAAAAAAAGAATTTTAGTAATGATTTGTTTCAAAAAAGGACATTAATCGAGGTTTTTTATGTTAGTCATTCAACTGTTGATTTTTATTTTATTTTGATGCATGAAATCATTGGAAAGTTTGGAGCGTAGGAAACTTGAAACAGTTTTTTTTGGAGCGTCATTTTGCATTTTGCTCAACGCTCAACTGATAAAAGTTTTGTCTATTAATTAGTATTCACAATAATTATTATTATAATACAACAATCAATAACAAGTATTATTGTGCAACAAATAAAGCTAAAATTGTTTATCAGTTGTATTTTATTAATTCAACAGTAAAGTAACAAATAAAACAATTATTAGTGCTCAGATTTCAGTGAGCTCAATCAAGTGATAAATAAAAAAGTAAAAAAGAAGTGTGATAAACTGATAAACATCTAGTTTGAACAAATTATTATTACTGTAAAGGTGCAATTAGTATTGAATATTTGAATTTAGTAGTGAACAGTGAGTACCTGAATTATGAATTATCCTGTTATAACCAATTATTATTGTGAACTAAAGAGGTTTTTCATATTTAATCAGCAGTTATAGTGCTCTGTGTGTATAGTGTGTTTAGCCAGAGGCAACTACTTTATCTTTTGATCAGATGTAAATATGATATCATTATTATCATGTTATTATATAATACGGCACTATCAAGTATCAAATATCAAAGGCGTCCGTATATAATAATTAAAATATCATGATCACAAAAGTGGTGTCAAAGACTCCGCCACTGTAAATTTATCACCTTTTATCTAATTGTCTATCAAGAATCAAGATTGACTTAAATATGGCATCTGATATCTGATGAAATCTGAAGAATGAAACAAATAATGGAGTCTTGTTTGTTAATCAATAAAAATTAGGAATAGATAAAAGATAAAAGTAATATAAAATCAAATAGTCAACAATAGTAATATAATATTATAAAAACTATAGAGAGTTATTATAGGTATATTATAGTTTAGATTTTTGATACAGCGGTTGTGTATCTAATTAGCAAAAAAAAAGGGTGCGTAATAAATGTATAAGGTTTAAATTTTAAATGTCAAAAATAAAAAAAGCCTGGGGTATACCGTCATTATTTAAGTAATGAGAGAGGCGTACTTGTTAAAACATGTGAATCATTAGTACTCAATCAAGTAATGAAATGAGGATATATAATATATTGTATCTGAGCAATGAGAATAATGACCCTGATCCTTATTTAACATGTTTATTATATCTACTACCTGTGTTACGTTTGTGTAAAAGTCCACGTGGTTCCTAAATACTCAGAAGATGCATGTCAATGGGAATAAATTTATTATGATATAGTATAATATATTATATTATAATACAGCAGTGCTCAAGCTTTTAAAATATCTCAACATTTTTAACAATTCTAACAGTGAAAAGTAAAATAATACAATAACAAGAACTCATAATATAAATACTAATACAGATAGATAAATTACATGAATTACATTAAACATACATTGACATAATTAATATCTTTTTTTTAAACTAAAAATAACAAAAACATGTGTATCTGTGTGGGGTTAGAAAATGACTTAGAGGGAGCTCACACAGTCAAAAAGAGAAGTGTGACCCGAAGACCCCCAAATGACCCGGGAGGACTGAAAAAACGAAGAGGAGGCAGACCTTTGTTATTTCCGACTACAACAACAACGACGAATTTTGAACCATCCACAACTACTATACTAACCCCTACGACTGCTACAATGGTTTATACAGACTTTACGACATCACAATATGACGATTCCACACCCCTACCAACAACAACATATTCAGCACTCGTGCATTTGGCAAAAAAACATGGACCAAATAAAAAACGGGTGCGATTCATTAAGGGACAATCATCAGTTAATTCAAATACAAAAATTTTACTTGGAACATCAGCCAAATTTGCTCCTTCATCATCATCGACTCCTCCTATTACTACTGCTACGGCATCTTCATCGGACAAACCTGTCATCATGACAGGAAGTAGACTTGACACAGATTTGCATGGCAAAATTAAAACTGACGATATAAAATCTAAAGACACAACAAAGACTGCTGTGAAAAGAAGTCCTTTTGTAGGCAACAACTTTTCGGGACTTTCAGGCTTCAATTTTCCCGACTTTGATGACTTTGGTGGTAAGATAAATTAACTTTTTTTTAACTCATTAATCATAATATTATTTACAAATATACTAAATACTAACCAACTGTAAGTACTGTATCTAATTACTATACTTTAACTACAACTACTGCTTTTACTAACATAATCATACATTTACTCTACTAGTACTAATAACTAATATGTACTATATATTACTTACTAAATCTTTCACAGTCTTAACAATATTACGAGCACATCACCTAGAAAGTTTTTTATTTAACCTGTAAACAGTATGTAGACTTTTTTACAATTGCATTTTTCCTCCATATTATTTATTATGTATTGTGCAACCAAAAACTAAAAGAATATTTCAAATGATATTTATCTTGCACAGTATTTAAAAAGCTTATCAAGTAAACTTGAATTACTTGTAGAATCAACAAGTGGTAAATCAATAAGTTCATTTTCATGTAATTCATTTTTTATTTTTAACAAGAGAAAAAACGTTTCAACGTTGAAATAACTTTACAAAACAAATCCGTTCAATGTATTATACACGGGATGGATTCGCTTTGTACCCTTGAGGAGTTACTTGTCATGAACAAGTCCATGACTTTCTACACAGTTAAACTACAGGACTTAATACATAATACAAGAATTTTGTATAACATATACGTACGTTATATAAATTTTCTTATAATCTTCCTATGCTTCTCATTATACAAATTGAGTAAATATTCAATCGAGAGAGACAAAAACCATAATCATAAGAGGATGACTTTAAGTAAAATAATATATATATATATATAATAGCTGGTGCTGGTTGTTTTTTGTTTCTCCTCTTCTACCTCGGGAGTTTTGAAGTTTTTTTTTTGAACATTGTACTTGTACATGTGCATTACAGATTAAATATTCCAATTACGCATTTCACCTTGGGCTCCTCCCTGTAAAAAAAATAGATAGCATGTGAGAAATTTTCTGTACCACATAGTAAATTGATTGTCAATTGGTTATTATTTAAAATGCTATATTTACTGACGTTTGAGATCTTTACTATTATTATTATCATCATCATTGGTGTTCACTTGTAAATTATGGGGTCAGGTTTAGCAGTTTACGATGTTATGTACAATGTTAAGTATGTTATCTTAGTACATGAAAGGATTCTGTGCTCTACATATACAATATGTACTATTACGTATTGGTGATTTGCTTATGTAGTTCAATGCTATGAAATATAAAAAGTACATTTCCCTTTCATTTTTTGTTTACAATCGCATAACATTACCTTGAAAACATGCAGTTGTTGATTGTTGATGAGTGCAGTCCGGAATTGACATTTACAATTCATATTATGCACTCTCTACAAGTGTAGTATTAAACATATGTGCACACTGTACACATGAAATACTGCATGTATGCATTATAAAAAGTATTATTCACTATTCAATATGGTAACGAGTTTTAATATATTCATTATTTATTATGCTTTTATTGTGCGTATGATGAAGGGAAAAAGAGTTGAATGCACAACAACAACAACAACAAAATAAACCTTCCAGTAAGTACATTATATATTTTATGATACAATTTTGTACTTTGTACTCTTTGTGAATACTAAATAATGGCAATCAGCTGATTTTTATGAGTTCTTTGATCTCCCACATCATTGTACATTTTACTCTGCAATGTGCACAAACATATTCTATAGGGCACTTTGTACTTTGTACGTACATGTATAACTTTAAAAGTGCCAGTGAAAAGTTCAAATTAAATTTGTTGGCCTCCTTTAATTGGTCATATTACGTTATCAAAAGGTTGTTAGTTGACGATGTTTGCTATTCCATATATGTATTCACTCTGAATATTAAATAATAACAAACAATGCATCCATCACATTGTCATCTTGCACTTCTGTTTTGGAATGTATGCATTTTTTACACGTGTCAAACTGATGAATGGATAATTGCCAATATTACTTACAAGGAAAAATAAAACGATTACAAGAAGTGCAAGTTCAGCATCTACACTTATCACGCCGTTTTATGAGGCCACGTTGTGGTTTTTGATTGCTGTTGCATTTTTTTTGAAATGAATGTCAACTGGTAACAAAATAGTTGAATGCATTTATAAGGAGTTGGCTCATGTCAAACCTGAATATGTTGAATGTACACATAATATTATACGTGTATCGTGTATAACAAACCGAGCATTGAGCATTTAACTATTGTAAATTGTAAACATTAACATTTTTAATTTTCTATGGCTCTTGTTCAAAACTAGTATTGTGACGATTGTTTTGGATACTCTGACTACTAATTAACACGGAAAGGAAGTAAGACAAGGTAACGAGTCCTTTTAAAAGAGAATTGGTCATATGATCTTTATGATAATTTGTTCAAGTTGCATTTTTGGACAGCTCTTCTCAATGAAATATTTACAGCATACAGAATATGTTATACTTTATACACATACTTTATACTATAAGTATTTTCATCAAATTACTCACAGATTAATTGGAAATTCATATTTATTTTTTTTCATTAATATTTATCATTAATTATTTATTAAGAATGCTTGTACTTAATACTTAATCAATTAGAATTACAAGAATGTACAAATCTATTATGTACACATATTTTGGGAGCAGTTATGCAATCACTTAAAGTTGATGGTATAGGTAATTCATCAAATTGAATAAAATTTTATGACCTATCTAATTATGCATTATGCTCAATCGTAATACTGTTTTTCTAGGAATAGTGCAGGCGTTAAATACAAAGCTAGTTAGCTTGTTCTTTCTGCACTTCCTCAATGTATGCATTATGCATGGTAAATGAAATTAGAGTCAAGGATGAGAAAAAGAAATTGTTGAATTACTTCAGTCAACCACTACTCACTACCACTACTCAGTATGTACAGTGTAAATGTACAGTAGGCCAAAAAGTAAAAAGTTTCAGTTATTCACATGACTGAATCTGCTCGGTAGTGACTTAAAAACTTGTGGATGTTAGTACATTCTCAACTTTTTCACTTGTGTATTCAGTATTTCTACATGCATGCTGTGTACTTATTATTATTACCTATGAGATTTATAGTACAGATATATACAGCATGGGCCACGTATGAGCTTTCCACCACGTTGCAGTTTTACTTTTTATCAAATGTTATAATATAATGTATGTCATGATACATGATGGATGTTGTATGTTCCACGCGTCGCTTTTTTGTTGTAGGTTGTAGCACAGAGTAATATAGATTTTAAATTGTGTAGGTCGTTTCTAAAAATCCATTTATCTATGTATAATGTATATCATTTAGTAAGGAGTCAGGAGCGTTGGTTAGAAAATTGAAGATGAGATCACGTTAGATTTTATGCTCCACGTACATGATTTAGTAATGAATAATGAATCCGTTCCAGGAATTTGAGTCAAAGGTTATATTTGTTGTGTAACTTTTGATGTAAAACTGTGACCTAAAACCTAAAATGCCAGGTTTTTTTAAAACCATGGTTCTACTGACTACTAACTCTTGGAAAACTTCTACTCCAGAGCTTGTGTCAAATGTATATAATGTACATATATCTAAACCCGAAAGGAGCTAAATGTTTTACATTGCTTATCTATGCATTCATTTGCAAATCCAGCGGAATACACACAACTTTTTCATTAAATTCATGCAGTACAAATGCTAATTCTGTTTTTGGCCATATGTTGAGTATTGCAAAACCGGAACGTATACTATATTTATTACTGCTCCACGATTTCTGTAGATGGGCAAAATCTCATGGAGGTCTCATGTAGAATGTAGAATGTAGAAAGGTATAGTAACTGAGGAACTTTTCTCTCTCTCTCAGTATTCTGTTTTCTCCAGCAGATTCGTCACATTTTCTCCGAACATGTGTAATGTGTAAGATGAAATAACGCGTGTAGTATTTTTTTGTTACATGCCTGGAGCTAGTGTTTAGTGTTCGTGTATTATAACCTGGAACTTGGATTCCAATTCCAAGTTCCAAATTCCAAATCTACTTACAGATTCAAGATAAAAAGGGCAAATAATTTTCTGCAAATTTAATTAAAAGACGTATATCTATCATCTTTTCTCATTACATTAGTTCACGTATGAAATTTATTTATTAATACTATTTTACTCTGAATCCTCACGTACTTTACAAATTACACACCTTATTGATTTATTATTTATAAATTATAAGAGTGTAGTTGGTAGTACTTGGGATCAAGTCAAAAAAGCTAGGTGGATTGGTGTCTTCGTCTTACTGATTCTGAGTGCTGAGTACTGAGAGTACTTTTCATTTTATCTGGTCGTAGTAAATTGAAAAACTGCGTGTAATCTAACATGGTATATTGTGTATATTGCTAATAGATTAGAGAGATAAGACGCCATGCGTTGATCTTGGAATGTGTGTGCAAAATCATATCATGACTCATTCAACGTCCACATCAACAGTACGTATGACCGCCCGCTGGTCAAGTAAGCGCATAATAGAAATGAAATAATAAGCTTCTTATTATAATATAAGATTGCATAAATCACAGTAAACTATGCATACATGTAAATAATGGGAGTATATTATATTATATCGTGCACAACACATAGCTCATAGTATTTCTAATATTTAGTTTAGAGCAACAGGGATCAGGAAAATTGGTTACTCATCATTCATTTAATTACATGACTGTTTCTACCTTTACTCATCAAGATGATTAAAACTAAACTTAATTTAGTAGGGACTATAACTAGAAAAAAGCTATTGATTATTACAATTAGAATAAAGAATAAACTCAAAATGATAATACTTTGAACTTGGTTGTTGATTCATTCACTGTCAATTTTTTACATAACGTGATCTTGAATCTTGAATTTTGACTCCCTTTTAGTTTATTGTAATTACATAAATTATTGATTATTGACATACACTACTGGGGACTTTCGATTTCAATTTCACTTTTATTTAGGATGTATTTTCTTGTATGTACAATGTATATTGAATTCTTATGAAATACATTGACAGAAAATACTTTGCACACTGGGATGTAAAATATGGTAATAACTCTGTAATTTTACCAATAAGTAAATAAGTAATTTTTCAGGCTTCAAAAGTTTGTAATTTGTACATTAAAATTTCAAAAGGTTAAGGTAATTCAAATTCTAAAAGTTAAGTCCAGATAAATGTGCGACATGTATTATACAATTCACATGGAGGGCTTCTATAAATAATTACGTACTAGTTCATCATGTGGCTTTTTGCTTTTTGCATTTTATCCACTTCGTATTTCGTGTCATGGGAAATTCGCATGAAGAATTAGCCAGTTTCATGTTCTACATGTTGTGTATTGTGCACAGAGCACAGTATGCAATGTACAATGTACCATGTATAATTTACAATATGCAAACGTACTTGTATTGTTTTAACTTCATTACCATTATCGACTGTCATCATCATCTTTATCAAAGATTGCTAACAGGCATTTGATAGATTAACAGTGAACAGCAAACGGTAGCACACGTATTAAGTCTATGATTTAACGTGCCATTTCAAAAGGCAAGCCAAGCCAAGCCATGCCAAAATCTAGGTCAAAGCCTGATATAGTTTTAATTTGTAGACAATCATAATATGCATATAACTATAGTATCATTAACATTGAAAATGAAAACCAAAGGGTACAAGAAATCGTCACAGCTTTATTGAGAACATTAGTAATCAGTACGGCGTATGGCATATCTATAGATTTTAATAATATATTCCCTACGTATATACTATATACTGTATTCTATATATACACATAGACCTTTGTACTTGAAATTCACAGGTTTCCTACAGACGGTAGATTATCAAATTGCTAATATTTAATAAAGCAGGCAGGTAGTTTATTTGCACTGTACTCGTCTGGGAGTAATAAATTAAAAATGTATACAAGATCCTACCGAATTCAAATCAATTTATGCCTTGTCAACCTGATACTACATGCTAAGATGAACCTGCATTCTTCAACCTTTTGGTACTTCAGGGCTGTATTGTATATTTTAAAAGTAAAATTAACAAACTAAACACACTCGGCAGCTAGTACCTAAACAAATCCAAAATCCAAAATCAGAGGCAGATGAAATTAGGTAGAGTTATTACATCTACTTATAATGTATAAGATAAAAGATATTGTGTATTGTACACTAATATGATATTTTCATATACTGAGCTGATATTTTCTGTCACCAATCCACTCTTGCTCACCACAAAATTAGCTGTGGCGTCGATGAATTACAATGTACAACAAAAAAAAGGTTTATTGTCTACACGATCACATTCTCCATTCTGAACTGTGAAACATTACCATTTATCACATGGAAAATGAAAATTAGTTTAAAAATGAGAAAAAAATCACAATATTACCAAAATTACAATCTACAAATTACAAACAGGACAGGAAACAAAAAAAAAGAAATCGTTATGTACAACTCGGTGATGACAAACCAAGGGCATCAGAATTTGGGCATTGGTTGACGGAATTGTCTCTATATATTTACAAAGCCATTCATGTTGTCGTAGGAGGTAGCGAGGGGAAAAAATGTGTCGAGTCGTGAATGGTCTCTGGTTCATAAAATATATCAATAGAATAAAAAACTACGTATGATGTATGAAGTATAAAGTCTGAAGAAAAGTCGAACACAAAACACAGCAAACAAATTTAAAATGTAGTAAAATGTGTGTACTCGAAAGTAAATAAAAAATGCCTAGTACAAGTACAAGTACTAAAGGCCAAAAGGCAGCTTTGAATAAAATCTTATAATCTATAATCTTATGTTTATTTTGCTAAAAAAACATATTTTGTCTGAGAGGATTCTAAATAAATGATACATGCAAACTAAAGTATAAATACGATGTACTACAATTATAATGTCGTGTCGTCACAAAGCATGGTACGGAACACAAAAAAGAGATGATCTTTGAAATTCTACTAGAGTTCTTTGTAGTAACATGATTTGTATCTTTATCATCTCTCCTCTATATCAGAGGATTTGAAACAGATTTATATTTGTTTAAGGGAAATACGTAGGTATAAGGAATAAATAGCAGGTCTTATATTTATATGGATTCAAACTTTTGTCATTGATTTTAAGGTCTGAGCTGCATGTTTTAGATACAGTATAAAGTATAATAATATACTGGAGACATACAGTCAGGAGTAAATCCGGGGTGAGCTTTTTGTTGTTCCTATGTTAAAGACATGGCCTATGATCTATCATTGTCAGGGAAAGATCACTCAGAATAAATTTATTCCATAAAGTTTTGCCTTGTACAATGTACACTTTACATTGTACATGGAAATCCATTGCATTGTACATTGTATATTATATCGAATTTTGTAGGCATTTGTAAACAAGTAGGCATAATAATAAAAATATCAAACTCAGCTTGGCAGCTGTTGTTTTAATATTATTGTATCTTCTGTGCTAATTCTTCTTTCTACGAAAGGGAACGAGTACACAAAGGGAAAATGAAGTTCTATGGATTTCCGATTTACAAAAGCAACATTTTTTAAAATAGATAAGTCCTTGAAACATACAATATTTTGTATCTCGTTACTAATATCAAATATATCTCATATTTTCAGCTCATATTGTTCTAGAGGTTTATCAGTTTTTTGTTCTAAATTGTAATACTGATAGATAATAATATAATAATAATAATGGAACGGTTGAGCTTCTCATGGAAATGGAAATTCTGGTGGGATAGAAAGATGAGGCTGACGTTGATTGTCTGCACGTTGAAAAGGATACTAAATACTAAATCCTGAACATTGGAAATCTTTGACTCTGGAACATGCAGTAAATTATCGTGCAGATCTCATTTTACTTGATTCTAGATTCCGTAAGGAAAAACGGGGAAGGTTATTTCTTGAAAAAGGATTAAAATTACAAACAAAATTTAGGCATAATGATGAAGGGGGTATCGTGCATAATCTATCATTGTAATAGAGAGAGGATATGAAGGCTTTGAATTGTTTCTGAGAATCATTAATTGGCTCAGTTTTCATTGGCACTCACTCGCAATTCAGCTGAGAGATCAGCATCACATACCTATCTACTATCTGTACTTTGATATTTGCATGATTCATTTTGCATGTCGACTTGTGTCATTACTCATTACTCACAATAACTAATTTGACTGCAAAAATCAAACTTGTACCCCTTTTGAAATTCTACTTAGGTATAAATAAATTATAATTATAGTTTTTGCATAATATGTGTACTACCTCAATCTATAATAGAAACAATATAAAGTGTCATACATATGTATAAAGTATTTGTAACCTAGTGTCTATACTCCCACCTTTTATAATCATCATACTAATGCGTACATGATACTAGATATTTAGATTTGTAGATCACGGATGAACAAATGACAACTTCCTTTTATTTTTTCTGGTACCATTCTTGTGATCGGTGTCTGGTGTTAGATGGATTCTCTAAGTCTTTAGTCTTCAGTCACGTTGAGTTCCGCCTCCGCCCTTGAATAAACTATTTAAACTTTTAATTTCACTTTTAGTCATCCATTTGGAATTTTTATTAGAGGATAGGAAAATAAATAAATAAAATACTGGCTAGACTAGCTAATATAGTGAAATATGTAGAAAAAAAAAGTTTAATCCACGATTATATAAACCAATTGAATAACACTTTTTACACATCTGATACAAGATACTTCGTCCTTTGTACATTAATTCTTGAAATCCCTTTTAATGTTACATTTTTTCATTCTTATTGAAACACCTGCCTATAATTAAAAACTCCGGAACTCATTACCCCATTATTCAAAGATTACTCAACTAGATTATTCATTTAAGCTTTGTTCAATGTTCAAGCCGTGTAAAAAAACCTTGGAGATATTTAACATTTAGTATGAACAAAAGAATTCACATCACGATATTGGATACTATTTTGTATTTTGGTGAATAAAAAAAAATACCAAAGTGTTTAATCTAATTCTTCTATAATATTGCCAATAATATTTTTAAAGGAAAAAGGATAAAGTTTTATTGTTTCAAGAGTTTCGGATGGGAGGGAAAATATTCGTAGAAATGTTGACTTGGTTGATTTAGTGTCTAAAATTAATACCGAATACCAAAGGTTATTCAAATATACTATGTTGCATAACTCCGTACAATCAAACATTGGTTAATATTATATGATGTCTTCATTTGAACTCATCTTTGATCAGTTGACCTTAAATTTTGAAGAATTTGATAACGCTAGTAAAATTGCAAGAAAAATCACAGGTATTCACATGAATGTATTCTGTATTTAACTAAGAATTTTCAGCATGTGTATAAAAGAACGACGATGACAATAAAAGTGTATCATGCTTGTGATACAGGAAATCTTTTCTTTATTCTTTATGAATGTGATATAAATGATAAACTCTTAATGACTTGATTACACACGATGAAGATATAATAGACACTAGACACACAAGATAAGTAAGTTACACACGACGTAATTCTTTAAAATACATTGTTAAGTGAGGAAGCAAAATGGATTTTTGAGTCTATTCTCTACTCAATTCAATTTTCAATTCATGTTATTTTATGCAGAATTTCTATAGCTATACTATTGCTACGCATTTCAAAAAACGTGAAAGAAGAGTAAGACAGATTTCAATTGCGTAAAGTGTCTTGCTCTGTTGATCTCATTTTAAAAGGCCTTATTTAACTAACAATAAGATGCTCTCGCTCTTTACTCATCTGTCTGTCTGTAAAAAGTAAAAAGAGTGAATCAGTTCTGTAATGTAATGGTGATGTGATACGTTATGGATCTACTTTAACTGCTTATATAAATCAGACTTTGATACATTTTGTCAGTGAATCACTACATAATAGTTTAATAGTCAGAGTGACTGAATGAGTGAGTGTGTAAGGGAGCAGTGAATGGGGTATTCAAAATTCAAAAGAGAGTTTAAAGCACAATGAAACAAAATGATTCTCAGCATATCATACGTTTATCATCTTATCCTTCTTGTTGCAGTCTCGTTTTTTCCTCTTCTCTTCTTCATACAATAAACTTCCTCATGCAGTTTACAATTAATTCAGGAATTCTATAGACTAAATCTACCTATTTTGACCAAAACACTGCTGAATATTGAAAATAGTAGGACCCAGGTTTTCATTACCTATTCTACGTTCTTTTATATTGTGTAGTATTACGATGGTACTCCGAAATTCACAGCACAATGCTGTATGAAAATAAATTGGCTTATGAAATAAAATCAATATGTCATGCATCGACATATTATATTATATTTTGTGCATTATTTTCCTTTTCATTTTGTACAAAAAGTATTGATTACATGGAAATTTGATGTATAAGACACGTTTTACATGTATGCGTGGATATTAGTTGAACATGATGTCTGATGTTTATAAATATTCGCATTTTGTGTGTCGTGTATCGTTTTGCGTACAGTAATGACCATAAGAAATCTATGGTCTATGTTGTAAGTATAACAGTGTACATATTATATTGAAAGAAAAGTCTCCTCATTTTACATCATATCCGATTTCGACCCTCCAAATAATTACATAGAATTTTTTACGAGCATCTTAGCAACAATGAGCTGTATCTGTAGTTTCTTAAGGATCATTAAAACTGAAACAGCACTGCATCTTGAATTTTGATCCCTTGCTTTTATTAAATTTATGCACATTCATAGATCATCACATATCTTTAACATATACAGTAAACAGATCATTAATTTAATTGGCAATAGAACTAACTGTCCCTGTCTTTTGTACACGTTTGTCTAAAGTATCAAATGTCTACGAAAATACAAATAAACTGTTTGAAAACGATCTAACTTACTCCCATGTAATTAGCATTTAATATTTTTAAAGTATTAAAAATCCTCGGCTGAAAAATCGTCTCACAGACAGTTTGTCAGTCTCATTTTGAATAATGAATACTTTTTTCTTCGTACTATGTCCTATTTATATTTTACATGCATTCTACTGTTTTTTGTACTGCATAATCATCATCATGAATTATTACTGGGATTGCTAAAAGAATTTTGGCAAAAATTAATGTTGACCAGAGCTTCCAGTGTACAATGTACTATAAAAGTAGTAAAGTAAAAAACGACCACCAGCAGCAGCTACTCGTCTATCTTACTTTTTACTTGGAAGAAGCTGTTCAATGCTCGTGTTTGTAGTTCTTTTTTTTCCCTTGTATCCCCAGTGAGTTGTTTCCTTCTTTCAAGTTTCTCAAACTCTCCTCGTGGAATCCATAACACTCATTTGTTCATGGAAGAAAGTAGTGTAGATAATCGTTATATTTATTATTTACTGCGATGCTCAAGACTCAAGATGGCTCGTACATCACTGGGATGTTTGTAGTTTCTATGTATTTCGTATTATGTATTTAGTATTTACAGTGTTAATTCCAGCTAAATTATACTCACTGTACAGTGCATTCTGTACATGGTACATGTTTTACAGTTTCAAGAAATTGTGGATACCATCGGTCTCTTTCCCTCTTTGTTTATTCAGGGAGTAACGTTGGGTTGAAAAATTAAATTATGGATAAGTATGCTAGTTATTTGCAAATTTTGTAAAGTAGACCCATTCCTACTTGATGACGACTTTCTTCAACCTCGTCAACCTAATTTTCTCCTCAGTATTTTCCTCATTTCGAATTCTTAATGCTAGTTGATATAGTTATATTTTGTATCCATATCCATGTGTCCATAATATTCATCTTTATATAATATAATATACACGTGCTGGGAAAAAGATGCCTCTTGACCAAAGCTTGTTCAAATAACTTGCCACTTTTCATCCTACATATTTCGACTAAAATATAGAGACATGAATGTGAATAGTTATAAGAGCAAACAAAGTCCCGATGCTCCCTTTTCCCCTACACGTTTACATTCTATAGATTTCATAATACACAATCCAACGCTCTATTTATAGACTCTAGGGTAAAATCTTGTGATGCTTTCTTTCAATGTTCTTGGACTTTGTCCTTTGAAGATATAAACTTCTTATGTTTGCATTGGTGTACAGTGTACATATTTTCATGTAAATTTAAATGAAAATCTTAAACTTTTAATCGTAAATATGCTGCGACTCGTTCTTTCTCTCTCTCTTTCTCTCTTTATGAATCCACAGTAGAAAGTAGAAAGTACAAAGGACAAACTTTTTGGTATTTCTCTCTCGTCCACAATCGGAGAGATGGAAGAATACACAAAATACAAAATCCAAGTTCTTTTACAAGTAGAACACTGAGAGAAAAGTTCAAGTTGAATTTCTATTTCAAACTCTATTTTTTGTTTTGTTATTTATTTATTTGACAACTTTTGTAGATAACATGAATCCATACAATATTAAGTTTTAAACTATAGTATTAAAAAATATATATATATTTATTTAGTATAGTAGAATCTTGCTGCAAAGTGGAAAGTAAAATGTTGCCTCCATAAAATAGTATTCAATTTCCCGTAGACGTGAATTGAAAATACAAATTTAGTTTCGGATTTTACAATACATATGTATTATATTATGTCAAATATAATTTTAGTTTTCCGTTGAAACCTTTCTTCAATGTAAAATATAATGCATGTTTTTTTAGTGTTTTGTACATTGTTTTGTTTTGTATTGTATTTTATATCAAGTATGAACTCTATCTCAATTATAACTTTAGTTACATTTTATACTTATTTTATTTGAAAAAGTTGTCAATCTTTTTATTGAGAATTGCAAACGGTTGAACTTAAACCTGATGTATTGTAAATTGTAAATCAGGATCATAAAAATGTAGTTTGGCCGTGGTTTCATAAAATTCACAAGGACACTGTTTTTTATTTTTTGCAGGAAATGACTTTGGTTCACTGGGAAATTTTGGGAATTCCGGAGCTGGAACTCACAGAGCAAGTTACACTGCCCACAATCCAGAGTCTTTAGAACCTGAAGGCGTATTTTTGAAGCCACTTCCGACTGAGGTGAGGCTCTTTACTATTTCTTACCCTTTTACACGGTACACGTTAAATATATCATGGATAGGTTCTTGTTACAAGACAAGAAACGTGAAATAATAAAAAAGGAGCTCTTTTAAGATGCTCCTTTTTCAAAGAAATTTCTTTGATTTTCCACTCGAATTATTACGCAATAAAATGTATAATATTGAGTAGGCAAAGGTTTTTAAATTGTAAATGTCCTGCTAGAACTCTGTGTAAACTATCTACACAGGAAAGTTCATGCATGCATTTTAAATTAGATGAAATAAGTTATAAGTATAAGTGTGCGTCATGATTGTCATGTTCTTTGATCTTCAAAATCAAAAGTCACTTCAATTTTCCTTCCTCAAATCTGAAATTCAATCCTTTCAAGGAATCTGTATAATTTTACATACTCCATACAAAATACACGAGATAAGAAAGGATACTGTGTTTCCATGTCAAGTATAAGGAAAAGATGATGAAGTGTTATGTTTTATTCAAAGATAGACTCTAGATTCAAAATTCGACATTTGAAATTTCAGAGTTGTAGGTAAAATATTTACATTATTTTTATTTCTACGCTCTTTCCTTTTTCTTTTTCCAGGCGTCACACTATGTGGAAAATGATCCATATTTAGCTGACCCTGAAACAGCAAAATATGCAGCTCAACACCCACCTTTCTTCTCCGAGATCCCACACAAGAGAACCGTCCTTGCTCTCAATGAAAGACGAGAAGATAATGGACTGGAACCAAACATCCTGAGAAGCATAAGACCTTTCTTCCCATTTTTCGAGTTGAACAAGTAATACAAATTTTACTATTATTCGCTTTCTCCTCCCCCCTTCATTCTCCTCTCTGGTTAATTTATCCGTAGCTTTACTAATAAACTAATAATAATAATAATAACAATAATAATGCTTTACATAGAATGTACAATGTACATTGTACAGCATGAAGTAGTAAAATATGATTTGCACAAATTAGACAAGCGGAATTACTCTATTTTACCTTCACTGTCCACTGATTATACCAACTCAAGTAGTTTTACATAAATTGTAATGGTGTAGATTGTAGATATATCTACGGATTCTATAGAACCAGTTTAATTTCTATTGTTGCAAAGCCTATGACCAATGCTTTTGTCCAGATTTTGCACTAAGGGTAAAGTATTCTGCACTCTGCACTGCGTATTTAGTATTTACTGTATGCTCGCGAAATGGATGATTGATTTGATAAATGAGTGCCTACTATCTACTTTTATATCTGCTGCTAGTTAGTTAGATGGATACAAATAATTGCTTTGAAATTTGAAAGATCCTATGAAATTGTAATGTTCAATGTACAATATTCCATCTGTGGTCTAATACGACATTTCATTGGATTTAGACATGTGGATAATATATATCATTGAAAATTCAACCAAATACCAGATACAAATACAACCGGATCGCCCACTTGCTCCGTTTCATTTTATTACCGTGTATTTGTTTATTTAACCTTGTTCATAGGTCATTAGTACCGTCAAATGTAAGAGGATTCCAGTATTATGTATTATTGCTACGTTCTATTGCTATGAACTACGGTTGTTTCGGATTCCGAATTTTAATATTAAGCAATAAATGATATAGGTTCAGTTAAACATTCATGTGGTTTTTTCAAATGAATGAAGATATTGAATTTTCTCAAAGAATTACACGCGTACCCTGTTTTTCTCCTCTAGAGTAGAGTAACAGTCACATGTGGTTTTTATATTGTATATTGTATCATGTAGACGGAATACGAGTACGACTTTCTCTCTCCCTTTTGCTGTTTGTTTGTGATACAAGATTTCCAAATTCAATTTGTATGCTGTATTCTCCTTTGTTTCTCTCTCTCTTTCTCTCTCTCTACTGCTGTACTTTTTCGGTGTATGCAATTATATATAATGCTTTTTCATTTATTTTCATCGTATCCTTTTGTACAAAGCACAGAAAGGGAAACAGAATGTTGGCTCTTTTGTAATATGGGCAAAATTAAAAAAAAAATAGTTATAAGTAGTTGAACTTGGATCATGTGCTTCCGTTTACCGTTTACTGTTTACCTTTATACATATACCGTGTAGGTTTGTTTGAAGAACAAAAGCTTTGCTGTGAAGAAGAAAAGTAGATAGTGTTGGAGGAGTAAATGTTTGTGTGTGTGAGTTTTCACAGTAACTCTTTGTTCTTCCTTTTCCTGTTCTTTCTTTTCCACACTGTAGATTGTAGATACTTTGAAGTCTCATTGTGAAGCATCGCAACTCCTTTTCTTCTGCTTTGTTGTTGTTCCTGTTATTGGAGTTGTTTTTTCTTTGGAGAATTCGGGGAAATGAGGAAATAACATGGGGGCGAATACTCCTCTGTACTTTATACTTTGTTCTTGGTATGTAGTATGTACTACCTACATGTAATAATTATCTAAGGTAATTTTGTTTCTCGCACTTGAATGCTTCTCAATTTTCTTTTGTGTAAGGTGTAGGTGAAAGCTGGACTTTGATGTTATCTATTTTCTAGTCAGTTATACATGACTGAAATTCAATTACACACGTGTATTTAGTGTTTAAATTTTAGATTTTGAATGTTGCTCCAGACGTGGTCAAAATTTAAGAGGAATGTTGTCACAGTCCTTAAATTTTCAATCCAAATGACTTTTTCTATTGTTTTGGAATTTTTTCATTTTCTACTATTTGAAACAAAAAATGCAGTCTCCCGAAAATAGAGGACACGAGTGAATGATTGTGTGTATATGTATGATGATGATTATTATTATTATTAGTTTGCTGCCAGTATTTAATTAAATCGGGGTGATTTTTGTTTGCTTTATTCCACTTGTACTTGTAATTTCCGCTTCCTGAAATTCGTGCACATTTATATAATTTTAAATAGATATTTTGTGAAAATAATAATTACGGTGCAATATAATAATAATAGTTATGTATGCTACAAAAACAGCAGTGTGTAGTTTGTAAATATTTGTATTTTAATGAATTATTCCAGTAGGTTTGGTTCTGCATTTTCCATAGAATTTGTACTGTGTTTATTATAGTTTATAGTCTATACTGTATCCTTATAGTATGTGGTATTAGTTTTTAATTGTATTTTGTTGTATATTGTGTTACTATTTTCCAGCCACCTATAGATAAGAAAAAGAAATTACTGTAACCGTTCAGATCACTCCATGTTTATTCACGTACTGAGAAAAACAAGGAACTGAATTGAAAAAAAAGACTCTGAACGATTTACGTTCTAAACTCTAAACATTACTTTGATAAGTCGTACTTGAATAACTTAATGTTTAACGAGTGTGGACTTACATACATCAACAAAGAATATCTCTATTTTGAACATACTCAACAATTTAATCAAATCCCTTTTATTTACATCTCTCACCCCTATTTTTTGTAGTATAATTATTCTAAAATCTATTTATAGTGAAATTCTAGAATCTAAATTGTGTTACATGAGATTCTTCTACATACTTTAAAATGGTTTGTGAATAATGAATAATATTCACTGAATACATATTTAATATTATTTAAATTTCATAGGTCATTGAGAATTGAGACATAACAATTTTCGAGCTTTTTCTATACAGATTTTTTCCTTCAAATTTGAAATTATTCTTTTTATTCTAGATTCTATGAACTCAAAACATTAGCTTAGGTGTGTTTCTTTGCATGCAGTTTAAAATCATTAATAATGTACTGCAAAATTGAAATTGAGAGTAAAATTTATAATAGGTGTCACAATTATCATTAGGACATAAATTAATTTACTTCGTTTTCTTTCTCCAGTGACTCATTTGGCTCATTTTATCAAAGACTCCCGTTTCCTTATAAAACTAAATAATATTTATGTTTCTTTCCTCTCTTTGCAAGTACTAAATTAATTTCCTTGATTATTGAGTAAATATTATAGTAGGTAGTAGAGTACATATAGGTATCTAGTTTATTGATAAGAAATTAGTTGTATTTTTATAGGAACAGAGAATTTGTTTATTTTTTTAGATATATATATTTTTGTATTTGAAAGAGCATCTATATACTGTATATGTGTAGAATGTAGAGCTATCAAAAAGATATTTGAATACAATGTAGCATATTTTGTATGCCTATTTTTAACACACCAGCGTGAACAAATCATGATGACAAAAGCGTAGTAAGTATTGAGTACTGAGTACCTACTTAAACAGAGACGTAACCTACTTACTTGATCATGCATAAACAAATCATTCCTTGAGTTCAAATTTCAAATGTACATATATAAACAGATATAAAAAGACTTAACGCTCACTTTTCTGATAAAAATATATCAGGCGATGAACCAGGGAATAAGACGGACAGAGACTGAGAAATTTCAATGAAAATAATTGAAACACTATACAATAACATCTACTACTACTACTACGCTTGGACTCACACTTTCCTACTGTTTGTACTACGTACAAAAAAACCCAAACTAACAAATAACTACAAGCCCTCTACAACCCTTGTCTTGAGATTTCGAGAGGAACCCAAGTTTTCTTCCCGTCGTCGCCTTCTTCTTGCTCATCTACGCCATTCCATTGTTGCTGTTTCTTCCCGGTTGCTGTTATTTCTGGATAAATATATATGTATATATAATAAAATGCACGAAAATTCCTTTTACTTTTTACCCTCTTCCTTAACTAACAACCCATACCGTGGCAATTTTTAGTAACCAACTACTATGTAAAATGTAAATTGTACATATCTAAAACATAAGTCTACATCTAAGTCTACAAGTCTTTACATAATTTTCAATTTGTAAAAAGGTCCTTTGCTCACTACATTATGCATCTTTGCATACATGTAGATATCTATAAGAAAAATATTAATCACGAAAATTATGATGCTTGTTCATGTTTACATATAGTATGTTAAAATGCCGCGCAAGGTTATTCTGTAGTATAAGTGTACATTGTACATATTTTGTACATATCACATCTTCAATTATCCTAATCTCCGTATACTGTATGCATTTATTGTATATTGTATATATTCTCCAATATTCTATTTTTCTATCTATAAAATGGAAAATGGGTATAAGAATCTCTAAAGATCTCCGGAAGCTATTTCTAACTATTAGGTATAATTATTACACGTGCTATGCACATTAAAAAGTGCTTGCTTATTGTAAATTAATGGTGATATGCGGCAAATTTCTGACATGGCCACGTGTCATGTGCAACGAGAATGTAGGTACAGGTGTAGGCGTTCACCCACAACTACAACAGTATAGATTAACTATTAAATACTGCGTAACACAATACCCTTAAAATTGTGTAAAATTGTCTATATGATCTTTTTGAAACACTAGACAAACCTTCCGTTATCATGAGATTTAGAATTGAGATGTATCTTGAAACTTGATTCTATCTGTAAAATGTAGAATGTATATTTTATACTCTTTTGCATACATGGAAAATCTGCAGATCCCGCACAAGCAAACATTTTTTAGCCCGCAAAAATTCAGCCATTTTTCTTAGAAAATAGGTACCCTTAAGTGCCTTTTTCTAAGAAAATGGCGCTTGAGTCGGCTAT
>JABASP010001421.1:0-29681 GCA_019776565.1 Sminthurinus signatus | reverse complement strand
GAAAAAATTAGCACTATCAACTCTACACAAAAGTATACACTACGTTTACAATTTACAATAATTAGCCATGTAAATATTACAGATTAAAAGGCATTTTTATGCGTATTGCATATAATATATATATAATAGCCTTTGATCTTGAAATTCACCACAACCAAAAAAAAAGCTGATAAGTACTTATTATTTAAAACTTGAAAAAAAACGAACATACTTGTAAAACAAGGAAATGACGATTTCATACACATCAAATTGTTTGCAGTTTTGGACATGTAGTTTCTTCGTGGACAATCAGTCCACGAAGAAAAGATTTTTTTCGTTGATTAAATAATAATTATTGAATAAATCATATAACATTCTGTAAAATCTGATTCACGTTTTCACATATCTTGCATAATATGCATACAATATATATTACACACATATAGTTTGACAAGATCAATACAAAATTTTACACTACAAATGATATATTATTATGTATTAGAAAAACACACGCTATATTATGTTTACATTGCATTACATCTGCATAAAGTAAATTGCTCCAAAAAATATCATTCGATCAAATATCAATCAAACTTTTAAAAAACGAAAACATACAATTCTGAATAACAGGCAAAAAAAGCCACAGTTGTTCAGGCACAAGGCAAAAGGGGAACGAGAAAATACAAACAAACGGAAAATGAATTATTAGTTAAGAGAGATACTATATCGTATCGAAGGTCAAAGTGTCAATTTACCGAAATAATTTCATCAGTCAGGAGAATCAGATGAGAGAGAGATAAAAATGAGGAAGAGGAAGAAAATTTGTTTTTTTATATCATATAAATATATTATGGAACACGCGGTGACCGAAGACAAACATGTATATATTATATATAATGTATAGTTTTTACGCAGTCATTTTTATGTTTTCTTTCTTATATTTTCTTATTTCATTATTATTTTATTTTGTGTTGCCGGTTGCCATCCTTTTCATGTTCTTCTTTTTTTGGATTCGATCAAGATTAATATCACATTTTTCTATATACACACTTTTACATTACCCCTTACCCCTCTTTTAGTATTATTTACAAACTAAATTACAGTCAAACACACATACTAATTTATGATTCGTTCACTTTTCTGGATTCTGTGGATCATTTTTGCTTATGTATATATAGTTGATAGGTACAGTGTACACAAAATTTGTAGAAAATGAGTTTTTTGTGTTCATATTTTGTTTACCCATTCGTACACACAATATTACTATATTTATATGTATAAATACTATAATAATAATTCTTCTTCACTTTTTTTTACAGATCCTCTTGAGTTTTGAGATTAGTATAATAACCATAATAAAAGTTATATTTTATATATAGATGTATACTTCTTAGTTTTATAATCAAAGTTATTATTATTAATATTATTAAATATTATATGAGAGCTGTGTGTTATTGTATTTTTATATATTGGAGACTGTGGTTTATATATTTTTTCTGAGTATATAATATATTGTAGTAAAGTTTATATAATATTCTACATAGGAAAACGAAAGAATGACAAGTATATTATACAATATAATATGGAACAGTATGTTCATATTGCCTCTTCCTCTTCCAATAATTTCATCATCTGAAGAAATCATCATCTCCAAATGGATCTTTTTCTTGTTCAAATATATTAAAAGACTCAGACTTTTTCATACTTGTCCCTTTCTCCACTTTCTCTCCTTCCTCCTCCTTTTGATCTACCCCACTACTAACACCTTCCTCTTTTGATTTAGACTTTGATTTTTTATCAGAATCATCATGATCTTCATCATTATCATGTTTCTCATTTTCCTCCAATACCAATGGTTTTTTATCCTTTTTCTCTACAGGAGTTTCTGTACTTAAATCCGCACCATCCTCTGAACTTTCCAATCTCTCCTCTTCCGATCGAATGGACTCCAGTCTTACATTATTTTTATTACTATTTAATATCGAGTCTAATCGTGGGGAAGATCGGATTACTTCAGCTGATGATGGAGTTGTAGTACTAGTCACGGAATTTGGTGAAGGTGATGATACATTATTAGCAGTAGTAGTAGTAGTAGTATTATTACTTTTATTTGGGAATCTTCGGACTTCCTTTTGATTTTGAACTTCAAGATCAACATCAAATTTGGCAGGGAAGAAAATATCACCACCACCACCAGTAGCCGTGGTGGGATTTGGATTTGGATTTGAAGTATGATCATCAATATCTATATCACCAACATCTTCATGTTCCTCTGCTGCTCCTCGTTTAAATTCAATACTATCAAATGGACTATTATTACTACTATCCATGGTATTCACCTCTACAACAAAATTATCTTCAAATGGTGATTGTGGTGGGAGTGTAATAGAGCTTTCTGGTGGTTGAAAAGTAGAGTCAAAACTAGACAGTTGGGATTTATTATTAGTCGTAGTTGTGGTGTTTTCAGAAAAATCATCTTCAAAACGAAAATCCGATATATTTGGTAATTGTTTTCCTCTTGGAGAAGATGTACTATTATTATTATTACTACTATTAGTTAAAGATTGTTTTCCTCCCGAATTTCGAGATGGTTGCCGATTTGATCGATCTCTATCTCTATCTCGATCTCTTTCATGACGACTAGGTGAAGGGGATTTACTGTGAATTTGATGATGGTCATCAGGATGAGGATTTCGACTGGAACCCCATCGAATTTTCTTATCTACTCCTCCTCCTTGAGGATTTTGATCAGATTGTGATTCACTATCCCATGAGGGGGAATTTGTATAGTATGATTGTCCTTTACTACTACTTCGATTGTCACCTCTTTCTCGATCTCTGTCTCTTTCCCTCTCACGTTCTCGTTCTCTCTCCCTTTGACCCCGTTTTATAGATTTTAATTTGGATTTTGGATATGGACGTCGATTACTTGTATTGGACATCCCACTCACATCTTCACCAGAGTAGTCAGAATATTCTCCTCTTTTACTTGAGGAAGTTCCATCATCTACAACTTCAACAGGATCCTCTGCTTGTGGGAGGGTAGGAGGTGGAGGGGGACCATTATAATTTTTAGAGCGGTGATGTTGTCGATGTGGTCGGTCTCTATCACGATCACGATCTCTGTAGGAAGAAGGAGGTCGATAATCTCTATCTCTGTCTCTTGGACTAGTACGATCTCGATCTCTTTCCCTATCCCGATCTCTCTCATAAGTTGAGTATCTTGTTCCTGAGTTTGGTCGTCGACTAGAAGAGTTATTGAATTTGTCTCTTGAACTACCACTACCATATCGATGTGATGATGATGAGTATTCACGATCTCCACCTCCTCCTCGCTCTCTCAAATCCTGTCTGGAGGATGTATAATATTCCCTTCCAGAACTACTAACATTATCCACATCATCATATGAATCATAATCACTCTCTTGATTTGAATATTTATC
Organism: Sminthurinus signatus; assembly: GCA_019776565.1. NCBI lineage: Eukaryota > Metazoa > Arthropoda > Collembola > Symphypleona > Katiannidae > Sminthurinus > Sminthurinus signatus. Next base: position 26,259 of record JABASP010001421.1, on the reverse strand, counting down.
TCGTTCTCGTTCACGATCTCGATCTGGTGAACCTCGGCGACTTCCATGAAGAGAATGTTGTGAGCGATGATGTGTGGGTTTATTACTACTACTTCCACCATGATAACGATGACGATGACTGGATGAATAATTCCCTCCACTTCTTCCACCATGGGATCGTCGACCATGTGCTTGTTGTTGTTGAGAATAGTTTGAGCGATAACTGACATATGAACGGTCATCCTCTTCATCCACCTCATCTTCCTCATCCTCATCCTCCTCTTCATTATTATCCATACTATCTTTTTTAGAGATGACTTGACGATCCCGATCTCTATCTCTATACTCACCCCGTTGTTTCCGACCACTACCACCACGAGATCCACTTCCACTCCTTCTCAAGGAACTATCCCTTGAGGAGTATTTGAAAGGCACAGCAGCAAATTCATCTTCAGATTCTCCACTACGAACACTGACTTTCCCTGTGTTTCTATCAACTTCTCGATCTCGAGCTCTCTCTCGATCCCGCTCACGAGTAGAAGAGGAATAACTATTTCGAGAATCGGGTCGATCTCGTTCTCTATCTCTTTCTCGATCTCTATCTTTATCCCGATTTCCTCGATCACGCTCTTTTCTAGAGTCTCGTCGTTCCCGATCAAAATCTTTACTGTTATTTCTTGATCTTGGACCACCCACACGGCCAGAATCCGAAAAGTCTGAATTTCTCTCCGCCCTTCCCATACTATGTTTAGAGGAGCCGGAACTTTGTCTTGTAAATTGTCCAGGTTCTCTCCCTCCTCCTCCTGCAGCAGGAGACAAGGGGGTTGGTTCCAATTCAAAAGCTTCAAATACTGGACGATCCCGATCTCGATCTCGACTATTTTTTCGAAGATTGGAAATAGTTTCCCGTTCTCCTCTACTGCTTGTTGATAGAATCGGTGCTGGTTTTTCAAAAGGTTGGAAATCAAATTCTTCTGGATCTGGAGGATATACAAAAGATTCCTGTTGTTGTTGTTGTTGTTGAGGAAGTATTTCTTTTATAACTAGTTTGTTTTTATCTTCATCAGAATCCCATGGAGAGTCTGAACGGTTGATACTAGTTAATTTCAATGGTGTTGAAAGGAGGGAGGAAGGAACGGATGGGATTGAAGAAGCGGAAGATGCCGTCGTAACTATCGTATTAGTAGTAATTCTATTACTAATGTTAATATGAATATTTGGATCATTCGATCTATTGGAAGAAGCTGAGGGAGGTGGAGGGGCAGCTGCAAAGTTGTCAAAAGTGGACTCAAATGTTGCCCAATCATGTTTCCCCTGACCTTGACCAAGGGAATAACACACCTCTTCATCATCCAATGGGAATTTATCATCATCATGCTCATCCGACAGATTTGTATCAGTCACATCATCCATAGTATTGGCTGTGATGTCATTACCACTGTGATGTTGGTTATTTGTATTATTAGTATTATTTTTATTCAGACCAATGCCGATTCCGATTGGGATTCCCGTCGGATCCACTTGAATCGTCCTTTCACTACTAGAGTCTCTTGAATTCCGATCCGAATTCCTATCACCCCCCACAGCAAGACCAAGAGCATGAATCTTCTCAACATCAAAGGTTTTGGAAGTCTCCTCATCCGAATTATTGGACACGTTGTCATTGTCATTGTCATTTTCATTTAGATTTGATACACTAAAACCACTTGCATCCTCCACTGTCAATTCACGAAACACGGCATATCTGTCATAACTAGAACTAGAATGATGATTTTTACTACTACTACCACTTGCTGTTGTTGTAGTTGTTGTTTCACGTATTTTTGTAAAATCACCTGGTGCGGACACAGTGGAAAAGTCATCAAAGTCTGGATTGAAATTCGTTTCAAATCCTAATGCAGTATTTGTATTTGATGTAGTACGAGTTTGATGATTAATACCAATCATTGTATTTAATTCTCTAGAGGATCCACCATATTGACCTTGTTGTTGTTGTTGTTGTTGTGCTGCACTGCTACTATTTGTTGCTGTCTTATGACGTGGACGATGTGATGATGATACTGATGATGTTGATGCTACATCCATCATGGTTAATTTCTCAGCTAGTTGTTGAATAGTAAAATTGGAAAGTTTCTCTACTGGGACCTCTAATTTAGTAGCAAGTTGACCCAAACTCATTGAAGCAACTTGTTGGAGAGCTGATTCCATTGTCATTGTAGATTTACGATCTCTGTCTCGATCTAAATCCGGACGAGGTGGAATACTAGCAACAACAAAATCCGGAGCTGGAGCGGAGGAGGATTGTGGATCTTCTTGTGGTGCTTTTTGATAACGATGATGTCTTGGTGATGAGGAGGAAGGAGGAGGAACACAGTATCTATTATTATTATTACTATTACTACTACTATTATTATGATTAGCACTAGTGGCACTTGTAGGGTAAGATAGATTAAAAGCTCCAATTGGTTTTCTCAAAGGGAGTGGCAAAGGTAGATCATTACTATGTACATCCACTTTACTATTACTATTATTATTATTATTACCACCACTACCACTACTACCACTGTCCATAGTTCCAGACTTTCGTGTTTCACTAGTATACAGGTGTTTTGAGGGACCTGAGAGAATAATTGTTGGACTGGACATGGTTGGACCAACATTTTGTTTTTTGGGTGGTAGAGGTGGTGGTGGAGAGACGAGGGATGAAGAGACGGATTTATTTGAGGAAGAAGACACTGTTGACGTCATTATTGTTGTGGCCATTGTTCGAGGAGGTGGTTCTGGTTGGGTCTGGTTCTGGTTCTGATTCTGACTATGGAACTGATGAGTATTACTACTGTTGTTAAACATACTGGAGGAGGATGCATATCTTCCATGTCCAGATTTGTCACTACCCGCAGAATAGGGTCGAGGAACAGCGGTGCTTAAAGTCATATTTTTCCCAAGTGTAGATGTATTTGGGGGTCGGGGTGGTGGTGTGAGATTTGGGATGGGTGAATTTTCTTCGGATGAAGGCAAATCGATTGTAAATTGTTTCCCAAGTCGAGCATTACGTGGAAGTGTTTTTGGACTGGAAGAATTACTATTACTAATCCCAATCCCGGTGGAGGAGATTGTCATTTGTTTGAGGAGTTGAGGAGATTTTTTAGTACTGCTAATACTACCATCTCTACCATCTCTACGAGTGGGTGGTGTCCCAATTGTTGAGTTTGGTGGTGGGAGGATACATGGAGGATTCATTGAGGAAAAGGAGGATGCTGATACTGTTGCGGTAGATGAGAAATCTTGTTGGTGATGGCCATGGCCGTGGCCGTAGCCGTAGCGGTGATGTTGTTGCTGTTGATCACGTGTTGAGAAATATTCATTATTGGAGAATGCACTACTACTAGTACTATTACTAAAATTAGCAGGTGGTTCTGCAGATGGGATGGGTGGAGGTGTATAGGTGGGTGGAGAGTCAGTTCTATTATGATTACTCATATTTGTTAAATTAGTTCGTCGGGAACCTCCTAGGGCTCCACTTGTATTATTATTATTCAAATTTGGTGACCTACTACTGCTATTGCTATTAGTCATTCCCAACATACTAGAACTATTACTATCATAATCCCTACTAGTACTTTTCCTACTGTTAGACATGGCAGAGGCATATGGGGCCGTTTTAAAGGCCGAATCAAAACCCGTTGACATTGACGTAGTTGTATTTGGACTAACCGTAAAATTGGTTGAAAAGGAATTTGGAATTGCTGAAGTATTATTACTATTATTACTAGTATTCCTAACATTATTACTATTATTATTATTATTACAAGAATTACTAATTATAGAAGTCATTGTTGTAGATGTAGAAGTGAGGTTTGTAGTGATGGTAGAAGAAGAAGAAGTAGTAGTAGAACAAGAAGAATCCGCGAGAGCGGTAGAAAATTTATCTACCTTTGATGATATTCCTAGTTGTGGGTGTTGTTGTTGTTGCTGCTGCTGCTGGTGTTGTTGTTGTTGTAGTCCACCACCATCAACCATAGTACCATAACCACCGTCATCTTGTTGTGTTTGGACACCAGGAAAATCTGTAGAAGAATATAAATCTTTGAGGACTCGACGTGTGGGATTTTTAAGGTCGTGAAAAAAATCCTTACGATCTACAAAAGGCTTGACACGTCCAGTTCCCAATGGATCCAAATCAGTAAAAATATCCACCCCTTTTGTAAATGCGGACATGGAAGGACCATTTGAAGGCTGATTTGTCGAGTCTGGAGCAAAATTCTACAAAATTCAAAACAAAACAAAAAAAATAGGAAATTCTTATTTTTCATGAATTTTTGTACAAGAGAATAAGATACTTTTTATTATACTACATAATATATAGTCTTATTACAGTCGTATTATACATGAGTTAAATGAATTTTTTTCAATAAGCATGAGAAAATAGTTTCTAAAATCTAATAAACAAATAAAATTTCATGTTTCATGTACAAACACAACAAATAAAAACAGATTGGGAATGGAGTACATATTTACTGTAAAAATTCCTTTTGATATGGTTTTGAAAAAAAATATATTTGATATTTGATAGAATTTCTTTCTAAACTCCAAACAAAACTAAAATAATATTATAGGACGAAATGCTGTTCAATAAAATTCTTCCTTTTTTAAGACATTCAGTCAACACAGTAGACAGTAGAAAAAATAATAAAAGGAAATCCATATATGGAAAATGCAATTTAATTCCAACTAGAGATCAAATGGACGCAATTGAATTATAGCTTTGACATGTTTTTCTTCCTATATTTCCATTACATGGTGGAATAAAATATAGAGCATCCCCTATACATATAAAGTATATTATACCTATCTAATGTGCTCTATGTACATGTACACATATATAATATGCATATGTGTATTATACATTATAGATAAACACATTTCTCATACCTTTTCGCATCATACATAATGCAATGTACTAAATATAGTGGGTATTGAGCTATTGATTTCTGTACTAATGGTTTTTCTTTCATTACTTTTCCACAATTTAATGTATATAGCTATATGTATGTACAATGTACAATCTACACTATGTATATATGTATGTATATAATATATTTGTTATTTTGGAGATTGCAATGCATCAATTCTTTAGCTATTATTTATTTATTATTGACCTTAATAACTTTTCTATTTTCTATCAAATTATTCTGATTATTATTCTTCAAGGTATATATATAGTATTTGGTCTTCATATATTTATAATAATTTATTATAATATACAAACACTTCTATTTACTCAATTAAAAGTTATATATTAAATGGAATCCGGAAAGTAAGTATAGAAGTGAATTTACGTGATATTGCACAATGATAAATCATAAATAATATATTATACATCTTACAAAACATTGTTTTGTTGTATTTTAATAAAATCGAGGAATATAGTAAATAGTAACGGAATACATAGATAAAATAAGTAATGAGAGCTTACGTCATCAAATGAAGCTTGCCAACCGGTCATTCCTGCACTAAATCCTGCTGCTCTGCCTGAAGCCTCCATAGATATGGAACTTTCATCCCCATGAGCACTTTTCGCAGAACTATTACTGGTATTATGACTACGACTATGATTATTATTATAATTATTGGTGGTGGTCACAGGCTCATTTATTCCTCCTGGACTAAAACTGAAGGATAAATTTCCTACTGGTGTATCAAATGGATCAGCATTAAAGTAGGGATCCGCACTTTCAAAATTATTGAATTTTGGAGTAGGAAATGGATCAACTTGTGCAAAAGGGTCAGCAGCAACTGCTGCTGCTGCTGGTGTGGTTGAAGAAGAGCTTGCAAATGCAACTGGTGATGGAGAGGTAATAGATGATGAATGTGGTCGGGGTTGAGAATGAGAAGAAGTAGAAAATTGACTGTGAAATCCACTAGAACTATCAAATGGATCAAAAGAATCTCCAAAAGGGTCCGAACCAGATGAGGAAATGAAGTTTTTATTTGTATTCCCACCCGTTGTCCCCTGTTGCACTGAATTAGTATTAAAATTTGAGAATTTTGAAACACCCATCGGATTCATAGGATCACTAGAAATGGAAGCTGTTCAAAAATGAAATGAAATAAAACCCTTATTATTATATCATATTATATCATAATAAAAATTCAGAATAATAAATAACATAGTGATTTTTATCATCGCGTAATTAGATAATAGATAAAAAGAATCCTATTATTTATTTACCTGTACTTCCACGAATATTATTATCAGCCAAATTATTATGAATATTATCCAGTCCTTCTTGTAAGCTATTTAGTTCCACTTCTAAATTCAACAAGTCAACTGTGTCATTGTGACGAGGTGAAGAAGAAGAAGGCGTCCCAGCTGCTGCACATGCACCTTCAATGTACGTCTCGGCAATTGAAGTTTTGTGCTCCGCCTATAATACAAGAAATGAAAAAATATAATAATTATATTAGCACACATGTATGAACATTTTACATTGGTCCAATACTTTATATAATAAATATATCATGTACGTATCATGTGCACAAACACTGTCAATGTATACTTGTTAAGTCAATTAATCACACTCAATACTGTAACTTGTTATTTCCTCGACTTATATCACAGTTCACAGTTCTCATCTTCATGATATGACATTGCATATACGACACATGATACAGTATCATATTTATTATGTGACTTATATTGTCAAAAACTAATTGCCGTCAATTGTAAGACTTCATATTACATATTGCATATTATACAGATTAAATAATATGGCACATGCAAACTCTTGCTTTCTTTATTTTCTATTCATTTAGTCATGTTAATTGACCATGGTCTGGACTGTGAGTGAAAATGTGTAAGGCAAAATTATTTATGAGTGTGTAATCATTAAAAGTACAATTATTATTGTTATTATTATTATCATTACTTTAGTCTCAATAGCTCTGGTTGCAAGAAACTTTTGCTGAATTTCCAATTGCTGCTTAGAAACCAGAACCAGTATAAATCATTATGCCTCAATGTTTTTGAAAAAAAAAATGTTGTGTGTCAATATGTTTAAATTCAATAATATATTCTATTAATACTGACCTGTTTAGCTCGTTCAATTTCCTTTTTCTTCAAGTCAAAGACAACTTGAAATAAATCTCTCATTGCTATCACCACTTGATTGGCAGACTTTTCTGTTTTGATTCCAAAGAATCTATGGCCCATATCAGGACTTCCAAAAATATAACCATACGCTCTAGCATCTGTAAATATAGATATATGTATTCAATACAAACAGTTTTAATACATATGACTCCATTCACTCAGCGTCTTTGTTTTCTTAGTTACATGAATAATATATTAGGATATTTATAGATACAAAGAAAGCAGGGAAGTTGTAAAAAGAAAGCAAAACTATCATAAATTTTACCTGTAAGATCTTGAGCGATGAAGGATATTTTATGAACTTGATGATGATAAAGGCAATCCTGTATTTAAAAAGAAATGTTAGTATTTAGCATCAATTTTATAATACATATAACATTTACTATGTCGTTAAAAATGATAATCTATATATATCTTTTATTAATATAGAACACATACTCCTGTCTTTTCATCACGAATACGAATCCCATCCAGAGCAATGTGAATCGTAATCTTTTGTTTGTGCTGCAACACGGGGGGAAAAGCAAAGAAATCAACATTAATAAACATAACAACACACACCATCTCATATTTTACCAAAATAACCCAACAGTATAAATTATAAACCATAAATAATATTGAGGTGTAAGAATAAATCATCAGTCATCAATATGTTTGATATTCACCTCTCCAGCTGCTTTAACGGCAATTTTTAACTCTGAAAGTGCTTCCTGACAAATTCTATCCCCTCTTGGTCCACTCACTTCCAGGACGCCGATCAGCTTTGCCTTAAAAGACATACCCTCTCCAGTGAAACGGGCTGGATCTGATTTATCTAAATACATAGTCATGCAAAAAAAAATCATGTCAGTCATGTTTGTTTAAAATTTCCATAAACATATACTTTTTTCATGTAAATTTCTAGACTAGAAAAAGAATAAAAACTAGACTAAAGACTAATTATTATAAACCTCCGATACTTAATTATGTTCATACTATATTATTAAATTAATTAACTTGAATATACAATTTAAATTTTTGATGTTTGACATTTGCCTTTGTCTCTTAGTTCAAATGAAAATTGAATGGAAAATCAGAAGACTATATTAACAAGCATATATAAATACTTTTTCACTAAATCTACAATGTACATAATGTATCCACAATTAAATTACAAGTTCCGTAAACAAACATCTAATATAATAATCAATACAAAATAATAACTCAATCAATCATCAATATCCTCAATTAGAATTTTCCTGATAATATTATTAATATCTTTTACCACTGTCATCTATTATTTCTTCCTAAATATCCCAAACTTTGTACTTTGTACACACAAGTGTCATACTTTTACGTGTACAATATTATAAATATCATGTATGCTCTGTATTTATGCTTCCCTCATGTAAATATGTCAAATGTCAAGGTAGTAGTTTATTTTCCATATACTGTATAAATAACATACTGCATACTTGTGTTTGAATTTGAAAACTTCATTTTACTAGTTACTAGTACATTGCCATATTTACACATATTACGTATTATGTCTGTCCAATGTCCAACTACAAACTAGAACAAAAAGCATACATGAATATTTAATAATTACACAAAAAACCGTGTTTTTCTTTCATTCAAACTGTCCATAAAATACATGGTTCCATTTGCCTTAGTTCAATATTCCATATTCAATACTCAATACTCAATGCGTAATACTCAAAATACGAAACACTTTTGAATAAAAAAGCATAAATATATAGTCTGCATTCAGGTCGAATTGGAAACTACTGGAAATTACAACTACTTAATATTTTTCTACAGTATATTTGTAATGAAATATTTAAAAATACAATGCATAATCTCATTGTAATTTAATATACTGTGAATACTGAATACCAATTATGTACAATATGATACATACACACATTTTGGCATCGAGCTCTTAATTAAACCTTCTGAGTACAATTTGTTGTCCCCTGTACACTGTACACGTATGACAAGCTCAACAAAAACTGTTGGAGATGACTGTCTTAATAAATGATGGCACCATTAATTTCTTAACACAACTAGACACAACTAGACTTTCTCCTTCCTTCAAAACTTTCTACTTTCTGTATAATATGATTAAATGAATGATATGTAACGTGTACTATGTACTCACATGTATGTACTCAAAACTGTACTTTCTACTTTCATACCAAATTTTAGACCTTTCTCTTTCTTCATACTATGTGTAAATACATTGTACAAATTCGCATATATGAATAATATTACTCCGGAATAAACGGAATATAAGTATTATTACAACAAAGTGTCTCTCCAATTGTCATATTTCAAACAAGCATCAGACATATATATATACGTTATACTGGTGGAATTCACCTCGAGAATAGAGGACAATGCTACTTACTACTTACGTCAAATTTTCATACATATGCATAAACTAACAAATAACAAAGGAAAAGTAAAAGCATAAAAAGTTTTACAGGGTCTACAAAATAAAAAAATAAAAAGAGAGAAACTTTTTCGGCTTATTTGAGTCAATACGAGCTTTGAGAATAATCCGTTTTGTATCACTTTCAAGTTATAAGTGAAAAAAGACTTTTTATACAGACACCATGTATTAAAACATGATGAATAATAAAGAATCCTGATGATAATGATTAAATCCCACACATCCCTGACGACTAGATAAAGGATAAAGCCTCCCTTGACGCAAATAAAAAAATAATGACACTATTATTTAAAATCTGTATGTTGTATGTACATTACGTATTCTACTTTCACTTCCTTTTCCATCCTTCATCCTGGAGAAAAATGAATAGTATTGTACATAAATCTTGTAATATAACACTGAACACTGTTGTTTATAATACTTTTCCTTGTTTAAAAAATACTATTAATACAATAATACATACTACCTTCATGTCATAATTTTTTGTACAGACTACAAACTACAAATAATGGAACATACAATAATTACATTTTAGAGGAGAGGCCCTTCTTCTCAGTGTTTGCATCGGCAACATTTTCACTTTTGTATTATTATTTTTTTTTAGTATTTATTTATAATTTAAAATGATTTAATCTGCTCTTTGATTTTTTTTAATCGTAATACTTTTTTACTTTGTGACTTATTATTATTATTATTATTTTTACATCACGTCGTCACTCGTCGAATTCCTGTATGACAAGAATTGACACATGACATATGATCAAGAAGCAAGATTAATTTTTTAAAACCTTTAAATATTTATTATTATTATTATTTTATCTCAGTCAAAGAGAATTAAAATTTATTATTTCCACATGATTAAATTTCATACTTTTCCTTGATCAAAATTTATTATTATGGTTTTGATCTTTAGTCACTTGCCCATTCAATCTTCAAGCTTTAATAATATATAAAGAATTCAGTTTATATGCATTTCGCATTCCAAAATGATCCAAATGACATGAATGACTAGATAAATCCAGGCAGGGTCAATATTTTACATTTTTTAAAACATATTGTGGCATTGACACATTTGACTTTGCTATAAATTTTTGACCCATGTATTCTCTACATTATATTATCATTATAATAATGATAGAATGTTTAGTAATTTATCTTGTCCAAAATTTCCACAGACAAACGCACACACATTGAGTACGCATAAAATGTGCATATGTAGAATGTAGAACATAAATACACACAAGTACACAATGCTTATATAGATCTATATTATAATAACACTGACTTATGACGGCACAAATCACAATTCACAATTCATACTAAATACAGTATAGTAAAAGGTAAAAAGGTGTAGAAAAATTCTCCCTCTCCTACGCTGTAAAATTGACAATTTCTTACATTATCCTCATTTACTATTTAGTACTGAGTAATAATTAATAGTAAACCAACTGTTTAAAAAGTTGGAAATTGTACAAATAAATTTGTACAAATGAGGTTATTTTTTCTAAAATAAAAAAAGAAAAAGTTTTCTCTTTTTTTTGGTATTCACATTTTATTTATTTATTTTTGTAATGTCCTGTTTACTCAATACTCGAAACTTTAAAAAGTTTTTCCACTTATTATTTATCCTGGACAGGCTGAAGCTGAAGACGAAGACGGGAGGATGTGTACGTATTATGTATTTCCATTTCCCTTAGTTTAGAATTAGATTTAGCAGTACACAATCACAAACCATGTTCTTATCAGAACTCATACTGTCAGACTATGGCTATGAGTTGTGACTATAAAGTGAAAGGAAGTGGAGGAGAAAGAAACACACACACATATGACGAGACACAGCGAGAGGGAGAGAGAAATTGCAAAAGGCGAATACAGAATACAGAATACAAACTCCAGGCAATAGGAAATGTATCTATCTGTCTTAATATAAAATTTTGGAGTTTGGAGTTTTGGAGTTGGACATATGTACTTATACACAGCAGCTTTTACATACACTATACACTATAATATATTATATATTATACATACACGCACAACACACAACACCCTAGTACTTGCACAACTCCTAAAAAGCTTACTGTACTAAGGATGGAAAGCACCGATGATTCCATGTCCCAAGTACAAAGTAGTCAGGACGTAGAGCTTAGAGAAAGAAGAGAAGGAAAGTACGTACTCCTCAAACATACATACCATATATCTATACATATTACGTGCATCTACGATCTACAATCTACATATAAATGGAAAACGGATGGTAGATGGTGGAGGTGCTAGGATGAAAAAGTCCAACATACTACTACTACTACTCCCAATCCTAATACTTTTGATGCCCGATGCATATGAGTGTAAACACAACACAGGTTATACAACTTGTACAGTTACAGTTACATTAACAAGAACAAGTACAAACTATATTTAATATTTACATACACATATGTAATATGTATGTGGGTTTTTTCTACAGTCTATCGACTGGAGTGACTATTTGACTATAGACCTTCCCTCTTTCATATTTGCAATGTATTTACAATGTTCATAAGATTATATATTATATTATATTGTACAAAATGTACGAAATGTACGAAAAGTATGTAAACCAACTAGAAACGTCCAAATACCCTCAACTGAAGAACAACCCTTAACGAGGACAAACTATGTGTGTTCTGTGTTATACATATGTTACAAGTTATAAGGTACAAGTCCATGCACATGGAAAGTGGAAAGTGAAAATACATGTATATTTAGACATGTATAAAGTATACAGCTGAATCTCTCAAAATTCCCAATATGAGCTAAAACTACCATATATATTATACAAACTACAGACCATAGATAATGTATAACATGATACATATTTCGATATCTGGAGTCTGGAGAGAGAACCGACAAGACACTTATTGATCGGACCATAGAGTACAATGTACGACGTAGGACGTAGAATGAACGACTACATGCAGTATGTAGTATGTAGTGTATATAGTGTATGCTGTACATAGGTTGGGAGCAGAGTGAACAGTGAACAGTGGGAACGAGAGAAAAGAGGAGGAGGAAGCCCGAATTCTAATTCGAATTCCCCGAATATGCACGGCGCATGCACAAACTACAAAAACTACAGCGGTGTATGAAACGTACATACATACACATAAATCGATCCAGAGTCGCACATTGCCAAAAGCTAGGCCCGATATACATACACTAGTAGTCCGGAGAAGTAGTCAGTCCAGTCTCCAGTCTCCAGTATGAATCCGCTGAACACTGGATGTGTTACAGTGTAACCAAATCACGCTACAAACCCCACATCATGCATAGTGCATAGTACATTGCATTAGTAGTTCTACGTACTACCTACTACCTACATCATGCACAATGTATGATGTATAAAATTGCTACTTTGCAATAGACAATAGATATACCTCAGTTTTATATAAAACACGCGATTGAAATTTGTATACAACAAGAAAAGATATGGTCATATTTAAATACTCTAATCCTTCTCGCTCTACATTCTACATGTAACATACATGTAAATGTACATTGTAACTCCCAATTTTCAAGATTTAAATAGAGCTTATGCAGAATCTGCATATTATGTTGATGAGAATGATCATCAGCATCTCTACCTCCCATGAATATGACAAAATACGAAAATACAGTTGGTAAATGACAAGATGTGATGAATCATGAATCCATTATCAAAAAACAAAAAGAAGAGAAATTTTTTTGAATTGATTGTGAAGTAAAAACTAACTCATTATTTAAGTTAAATATAAAAAATATATAGTGGGAAGAATGATAGTCAAAAGTTAAAAGTATAAAAACTAATTGTGTTTTTTTCATTTACCGGTAGCATCTCCAGATCCAGAATTTGTGGCTGTAACTTTGGCATGAGAAGCATCAGATTTTTTGGATTTTGTACTCCCTTTACCACTTCCTGAGAGAGTGGATCCATTAGCAGAAATATTGGAAGTATTGGTATCATTTTTGGTATTTTTATTGGTACTAGTAGATACAGAAGAGGAAGACGCAGTAGAAGCCTGGATTTTTCCACGCAAGTCACTCCCATTCCCATTTGAAGAAGACGCGGCACTCAAACTTTTCTGGGCTTTCACGTGCTCCCCATGTTCACCGGTTTCTCCAGCACCAGTTCCAGTTCCAGCTCCAACACTACTATTTCCACTTGCTTCCACTACTGTTGGTTCTACTACTACTGATTTGCTAGAGTCGGAAGAACCTCTAGAAAAAAGTGTATGGATGGAACTATGTGATTTACTTTTCCCGTCCTTTTCCGCATTCCGTCTTTTTAGTGTCCGAATCCCAATTGTTTTCACCCAGGACCGATGATGTTTTTCTTTGGCTTCCTTCCCCACCTCCAAACCTAGTGAAGATGAGTCCGGATCTAGTTGATTGGAATCTTTTTTACTACCACGACCAAGAATTGACTTCATATTTCCAGCACTTTCATCCAGATCATTTGAAGTTGACCAATCCTACAGTTAATCCATATTATCATTATTATCATGATCAAGTTAAAATTCATACATAATAATTTGTATGATTGAAACATCTTATAAAAAATTTGAAATTATTAAAAATCTTTTACAATAGTAATTTCATATTTTTTTTTTTCATCAGTATATAATATAATTCTGAAAAACTTACTACTTTTACTATATTTTACAAAGTCCAATCCAATCATCATAATAACGAATACGAAAAGCATGTAAATAAATACACACATTGTACATACATTTATGTGATCGGAATCGGAAATAGGAATAGTTGAAAGTTAAGTATGACTTTGTCATTTGTCATGATTGTGTTTTTTCCTTTAAATAATAATTTGAAATTTGAACATAAAAGTTTTCTTTGTACCTTTGAAGAGTCTCGAGTACTTGATTGACTTGCATTTCCCTCCACACTGGTACTTGTATCATTGTTACCAAGAATACTTTTTTCACTGGCCAAACTACTATTATTCTTGTTCAATTTTTTATCCTTTGATTTCCCAGCAGAATTCCTTTCAAGTGTGGGGATCGGCATCTTGATGAATTCAATGGAATATCTTCAACTTTCCTTTGCCTCATTAAACTTGAACAAGTAGGAAAAAAGGAAATACTTCCAAAGTATAGATATATCATGTATTTTAAAATAATATTACATGAATAAATATATCTTCACATTATATTTTAACTCTCACTAATCACTAATCACTGATTTCTCACAAAATTGTTATATTATATTGCACAAATTTACGTATTAGACGCTTTACGCTTTACTTGGTTATATATTTCGTACTATTTTATAAAATTCACTATTATGGTAGTTTTGTGATGATTTTAATTCTTGATTCTTGAAATCATTTAAATTACAAAGGTACGCTGTTCATCTTTATTTCTGCTTTCTTAAAATCCTCAGACGTCTATTAGTTCTTGGCTGGTTCACATAATATCTATAAAACAATAAAATAAATAAATAAACATTAGACATGAGGAATATTATTCTTGTATTTTACACGTATTTTGTTCACAAATTGCAAATTATTGCAAAACTTGAGTCTCTCCTCATAAAAATACAAAGTCCTAGCTGTATATTTCTGCATTACATTACAGAAAATAATATCTATTATTATCATTCCTTTTAATTGCTTTGAGCTGTGAAGGAAGTAGGAAAAAAACTAGCCCTCAAAGTACCTCAGATTTCCATGAGGTTTATTTTTTATTTTCTACAAATTCCAAATATACTTGTGTATTTACTTTACATGTAAAATGATTTCGTCAACAACATATACATAAGTTCATTGCATGTCAACATCTTTGGAAACTTTTAGTTTATATAATTTATCGTAACCTTTTAAGTAACATTCAAAGATTGTCAAAATATCAAAACTCAATACCAAAACAAAATACATAACAGAAAACAGAAACTTTGAGTATCAACACTCAACACTGGTAAACAATACATAAAAAAAAACATAACACAATACTAATATAAGATTACTGCATTGAGAATTGAGCAGTAGGAATTTTGCAAAGTACTAAACTTTTGATCAGAATGATTCTAGATTCTAAACTCTTAAAAAGTAGAACAAAAGAACGGTCAAAAACTAATAAAACCAGAAGTCCATAACCCATAACATCTTACACCACAGCATCACATCTCACTAAACAGCACGTATTTTGGAGCATATTTTCTTTA
Source organism: Sminthurinus signatus (assembly GCA_019776565.1). NCBI lineage: Eukaryota > Metazoa > Arthropoda > Collembola > Symphypleona > Katiannidae > Sminthurinus > Sminthurinus signatus. The sequence goes on along the minus strand of JABASP010001421.1, from coordinate 10,498 downwards.
TTCTTTGATCCTTCGTTTTTATGTAGTAAGTAGTAAGCTTTACAAATTACCAATCAAAAGTCAAAAGTTGTTTAAATAATGAAAACATGAGGAAAACTGTTTTTATGTTTGTAAACTGGACAAAATTATCCATAATCTAATTAGTTATCATTCACAGATTTTCCATTTCAAAATCATCTAGAAATAATTTCTTATTTGGAATTTTGAACTACACATCAAAATCAACTTCGAATTAAAAGTGAGAATTACTATTATGTAAAGTGTAAAGCATTAAGAGATTATCGGATTCTCAAAGCAAATTTCAGTACACTTTATTACAAGGTAAAAATAAATTTAAAACGTGGAAAGTAGAACCATGATTTCCTTTGTACGATCAATATTAATGACAAACTTTTTGTTGAATTTTAACTCCATTCCTATTATTGGATTTTGGGCAAAACTTGATACGCTTGTCACTTGTATTATAGTTTTTTAATTTTACACTCATGTACAACACAATACTTATGAATGAGTCCCATCTCTCTAGTCTCTGGTCTATTACTCATTGCGTAATTGGTATTGCCCTTTCAATTTTTAATTGAATGCGTCAACTCCACAATCACAAATCACAACCAAACAAATGACAACTGCCAATAAAAAAAACTAACTAAAAGTACACAAGTTTGGTTCAAATGAGTAGTTGTGTGTTTTCTGTTCTGTCTATATGTTGAGTTGATATTTGCTATGTGTAGTGTAAATTGTAAAGTATAAATAAACAAAGTATAATGTCTCATGTATGTGTAATGTGTATGGTCTGTAGATAGGAGATATATATGTATTTGACATTGACAACGATTTGTTTTGTATGCTCATTCACTCACTCACTCACTCATTCGTTCATTTCACACACACTCACACAAACACACATATCAATCCAAATGTTAAATGTCATTTCTCTGTGATGATAAAAATAGTAACATGCAAAATTAACAACAGGGCGAAAAAAAAACAAACAAACACAGAACAGAGCGCGAGTAAAAAAAAACACAGAAGCAACCAACTGAATCAAAATGACAATATTGACAATGGACCTCCACGAACATTTTTCTACTCAACTGTACTGTTTCTGATTTGTGATCCTCATCTTTTGATACTGACATCAGTTTTCAGTTTAGAGCTTAGAGCAGACTACAGACTAGCAATCAAGTAGTCCTTTATATTCTGTAATAATATATTATACAGTGTGTATTGTGTATATTGTGAATTTAGGGCATTATGTTTTACTAGCCTACTCAAAGTCACCACACTATGCTCAATGTCCTTGTAAAATACAAACTTCCTATTCACGGTTTACGGTGATATATAAATATACTGATATTATATTATGTTTTATGTTGTATACTCTTACTTATTTATTTATTTTTTCATTTCCACATCTGTCAAAGTCAAAACAGTCAACTTTGAAAACTTTGAATTTTTTTTTTCGAGTTTAGCTTCTACTTTTATAGTCTCGAGTTTACAACAGAAAACCGTAAAATTCTCTAACAAAATCACAATGTACAATATTTTTGATCTGGAAAGACTAATTTATTCGTAAACGGATCTACTTTCAACTTTTTTTTCTTTGTTTTTTGACAGTAAAACCAGTGTATAAGCACATATTTTGTATTTAGTAATTTTTATAAGTTTTAAGTTTCACTTACTACTTTTATTACTGGTTTCTGGAATATTTTCCACTACTTAATAATTCTAGCACTTCTGGCATCTTCTATTTAGTTTTTCACTGCATTCAACATCACAAACACTCACTGAAAATTACTTCACTTCACTTCAAGTGGATGACGAATACTAATAGTAATAGTACTAAAAAATACTAGAATCTAGAATGAAAACGAACAGGAATAGAAGTAGAAATAGAAATAAATAAGTTGATGACGAGGACGACGACGTGCTTCGTAAAACGGAATATTAAAAACATTAAATAATTTGTATATTATAGTATATTATACAGTACATGTACTATGTACTGTGTTGGAGGGTATAGTACGATCTACGATGTTTGAAAAGAAACTATATGGAAATAATTATTATTATTACTATTATTATCCAGAGCGATCACCATCGTAAATCGTAAAAGAGGCTGTATAATAAACATGTGAGTGTTGCGCAATTGTCTTCATCTTGTGAATGATTTCACTTCAAAAACCCTACAACTATTTCCTCTTCACTCTTAACTCTTAGCCATACGATGAATTGCGAATAGTACACTTTCATAACCAACTAACTAAATCACAAACTAGTGCAAGTTACTAGTTACTAAAAGTATATAATATATTGTATATGCGAGAATATATAGAAAAAGGTCTCTTACTCTGCCTATCAACGAACCAACAACCAACCATCATGTTTCTGTTTGTACATATATTCTGTGTATGTGTATGTGTATATCCTGCTTCTAATGTATAATAATATAGACGTCGACGTACATAGACTGTAGATTGGTATTGTATATTGTATAATAATATATTATATATTGTATCTCATCATGTACGATGTACTGTGCTTTTTAACTCTTGCTTTTGCGAATTGTGAACGCCAAAATCCTATTTTTAATTTAGGGGAATCTGGAGTTTTTCCTTCTTCTTCTCTAGTCTCTAGTCTGTTCAAAATATATAGCTTTTCTCTTACAGAGATTTGTGCACTCTGTATATTCTATGTTCTAAGTGTACTGTGTATAAAGTGTAAATACAGAGTACCGAGTTCATTCAGTAAGTAACTGAAATCTATATAATTTGCAGCAGCTAAAGAGGTATAGAATATTATATAGAATAGAATATACACTACCAATATTATATATATTATTATACAATAGTTAATATATTATACTTACTTTATTTATAGAGTAAAGAATACAGAATACTGATGCGGCAAAAGAAACAAAAATGAGTATAGTGCATCAGTCAAGAGTCAAAAGTGTTAATGGAAACACGAATAATGTACAATGTATATTGGAGTGTACAGGGCACGAATCAGGGATATTTGCAATTTGCAAAACTAAGATTTAAAGATCTAAGATGCAAAAGTTGTGAGTTGTGAGAGATGGGCAAACAACAAGCAGCATGCAGCGCACAGAATACAGATTGTAGAATATACACCATACGTAAGATATTGTACAGCATGCACACATCATGAATGTGGGTGGACGCTTATCATTCAATGCATAATACATAATTTATAGAATACACCTCAAATATTTAGCACAGCGTGAGCAAAAAGTATAGAGTTTGAAGAGTTTGGAACATGGATATATTTCATACAAAATAGAAAACAGAAAGGTTAGGTTGAAGAAAAAAAATAAGAAAAAGATGATGCATAAATTATTAGCAAAATCAAAAAACAAGAAACCTACCTACCTATAGACATAATATACATAATGTACTTGATATTTCATGTACTATTCTACTATCTATACTCATTTTATCCAATGTAGGAAAGAAAAGGAAGAGAATGGGAAAAATATTATGGAAAGTGGAATCATGCAAAACTGTAGTGCACGTTGTACTGTACTGTATTGTAAAACCTCATGTTCACATGTTCACAGATTCTGCTAATCAGTCTACCATTTAAATTATTCTTCAGCAGTTTGGAATGTGCACGTACATACATACAGACATAATATACATACATATAATATTGTTTCCTGTCGCCTATGGCATTAGTAAAATAGAGAGAGGGGAAAAAAGATAATTCTCAGTCCTATTTTTAATCCCACGTATTCTACAGTTTATGGAATCCAGAGTTTTATATTATATTATGTATATACAAAATAGTCAAGAGTCAAGATACACACGGCGACTCAGAATCCAGTCTGCTGTTTCTTGTAGAACAAAATTCTGTCTCTCTATATCGTTTTAGATTACACAACAAACACATGGCATGAAAGGCATAAAAGTCATGAAGACATAATATGATATTATTTTTTCCCACTCCACTGGAAACTTGACATTCGCACTTCACACGCAAAAAGAAGAAAAAGTGCATCACTTTTACATTATACAACAACATGTTTAATATTTACACAATGCAAAACATAACATGGCATTTTTCATTTTGATGTTTTGATTCAAGTGTTGAGAACAATGTGTAACGATATAAGAGATGAAGAGAAGAATTAATAAAACAATATGAAGGCTTATGTATAAAAATAATCTACACACTACACACATTTTCAATGCATACGAGGACGATGAAAGGATGGGTTCATGTATCATTTATAATATAATATACATTATAAAATGCAAAATAATGTCCTAATACATAATACATTGAAAATGGAAAGAGATGCAACTTTTTGCGTTGAGCTCGTATATGTAGTGTGTGGGTGTCCATTTATTGTTTCAAAAAGTCTATGATTGCCTTCCACAAAATAATAATAATAATAATTCAGGGCCACATCACCCATGTCTCGTAACTTAATTGTGTCGTTTAGTTTTAATGTGTAATCTACAATGGAGATGAATTTAGACAAACTCCAGAAACAAACGGTTTTTACTTTACCAAAATATGTTATAATTCCTAAACTCCGTATCTCATAACTCATTGCACATATATATAAATTCATCGTTAAAAATAATAAAGAATAATCTTTCTGGAAGTACGCTGAAACTTTCCTCGTGGAGAAACATGATGATGCATGATTATTTCATCGTGGAACAAGGAATAAGTTTACATAATATTCCATAGTATGCTACAACTGAATGTACATAGGCTTACTGTCTTACTGACTTGTTAGTTAAAACTTAAAAAAATTACTCAAAAGTACACAAACAAGAATTGAAAAAGTTTCTAGGTAAAATAAAAAGTAAATTTATATAATAATATTACATAGTTTCTTCCACAATAGGAGGTAAAAAAAAGAAGTCCATGTGGGAAATTTTCAATTTGAGGAAAAACTGCACAGGAATAACCTTTTGTTTCGCTACCATTTCCACATCAGAGTATTTTGTAACACATCTTTTTAATTGCTATACTTTTACTAGAGTAAAAAGTATAAAACAAAAGAATCAATTTCCAAGCAAGATGTGTCCAAAGTGTGAAAACATTTTAACACAATACTATAATCCAATCTATCCACCATAAATTTACTTTTGACTTTTAGGAGTACTTTTATTTTTATCTTTAAGATGAGAAGCGAAATGGGGAACCTTGAATGATACATATATATAGCATAAATATCAGTGTTTTTTTCTGTAAAACTCATACACATGAAGTAATATTATTATTCATTTATATGGCTAATCGATGCATCAAATCTACTCTACAAACACATTTCATTATGTATGTATTAGGATATGATGGTACACAGTTATGTGCATATATAAATTATACCCTTTTCTTTTCGTTTGTATATTATACTACTATATTATTATATATATACATATAGTTTGTGTACTGAATACTACCTTCCTAAAGCTAAACCAGTACTTATTTACTATTGTAATGTTTGTGTAATGACAGTACTGTACTACACATTACTTATTACACAGTAGCGAGATGTAAAAAGTTTGTTGTATAATATAATATTCATATACTAAAAGCATAAGCTTGAACGGAAGCGGTTTCAGCTCTGTTTCCTTCAAATATTTATTTACAACTCTTTTATTTAAGATTGTTGATAGTGGACAGTTGGTACACTCAATGTTCATTCGTTACGAATACAGAAAGCAAAAGTTTGTCATACCATTTTATAAAATACAATAATATACCTATCATGTTTTCAGTTACACAATACACCATGTTTTTAAAGTTTGTAGTTTGTACACATAAACGCATGAATAATATTTACTATTTACACACCTCTAAAAACACTAAATGTACCAGAGACAAGAGACATGTAAAAAAAAAAGAAGTTAAAAATGATGAACAACAAAATACATGATATTATACACGCATCTTCTATATATTATACACTGTTCTTGAAAGCTCACTGTTTTTATACAAAACAAGCGTATACAGTGAATATGATTATAAAACTTAAAAGGTTTTGATGTTTGCTTATTAGGAAACATGTAAATATAATAATTTTAATATATCTCATGACTATTTACTATACATACACGGCATGTACTATATGTACGGTACTATAAATGATAGAGCGTGTATTTAGTAATCCAGAAAATAAATAAAAGAACAACAATGATTATTATTTTCCTTATAGTTTTTTTTTGTAAAACAACAAAAATGAATAATATGATACTTCTACTATAAAACGTGAGAACTATTTTAGAAACGCATTTTAAAAATAAAATGTAAAATGGATAATATTTACGATTTACGATGAATTAAAAACATTCTATGATATTTAAATATATTACTTATTACCCTTTTTCTTTTGACCACACAGTGTTGAACATTCAAAAAGAGTATAGTAAATGTATTAGCTGACCTAACTTTATTGTCATCTATTATTCTCCAATTAAAATATAGAGAGAAGAGAAAGAATACCTCGAAAGCAAAAGATTTCTCTACTTAACCAAAGTTAGTCTGTGTATATATTATATACTTTATACTTTATATTATAGTAATTACTAATTACTAGTTATATTAGACATTAGACTTTGTATGTAAAATTATGATTATCTATACTTGACTCGACTTGACCTTCAAATTGTTCGGGATAAAAGATATGTAATTAACGCGATTATTATTATCATTAAGTAATTTATGACATGACGACTTTTATCGATCGCATACTCGTCCACATTCTACATAATATAATAATCTATAAGTACATGACCGATACGATGAAATAATCGAATATGTTATTTTTTTATATTATTTATTATGTAAAAGTACTTACCAACAAAATGATCAGAGATCATTACGTCCAAGATCCCCTCTCCTGTTATAATTTATTTACGTCGTTTGTACATAAATCCAGTAAAATCCTCACATCAATCTAGTTTTCTTTCTCCGTCAGTTTATATATTACACAATAAATGCTGAAGGGTATATAGAAAGAGAAAAACTACACAAAAAAACCAAAAAAATCAATCACCATTAAAACTTTGTATACAATTCATAACAAAAAAATAAAAGACGAATTAACTTTTATAGAAACTTTTTAAATTTTTTCTTTTGTAGTATTTGTTAGTAAATATATGTATTGGTCAGTCTCTTGTTTTACGTTTTAAATAAAATAAAAAATTATAGTTTTTTGGGGTTTGTAAAGTTTAAGATAATATATATTATATATAACGACACAAGACACTTGAAATGCTTCTTTACATTTGCTAACCTAGAATTAAACAGACAGAATGAATATCAATTAGCGTGTGAATATCAACTAGCAATGGAAGTCACACTAATGTAATTATGAGATTTTATGTTATACTACTGCTTTTGGTATTCTATTATTATAACTCTTGTAAAACTATCAACCAAGTTTTGTATGACGACGACGAGCAAACTTTTGGCTGTGATATCTAATACAAAGTACTTACACAATACACAAAATAAGCACAGTGCTTACGGAATACGGAATGTACGAATATATTATTATGTACATACGAGTAGTCCAAATCCACGCGGTTCATGTCCAATATTTCTAAGGAGTTCTGTCTGCTAAGGAAAATTTCATTATCGCCTCCTTTAAAGCATATTATATATATATATATATATTCTAATTTTTATAATGATACTTATATATCTATGTGACTTTGTACTTAAAATGTATATACAGTCGCCTTTAGTATTTAAAAGTGAGAAAAAAATATAATGGTGCTTAGTTTCATTTGAATACTATGTATAAAGTAAGTACCTACCTAAGCATTTAACATTGATGTAATATATAGTAATACACTCTCGCATAGTCTAAACTTGCAAGTACAACAGAATGAACAAATAAACTTACAGTATTATACTACAGTAGACGGTAGATATTAGATAATATTATACATTTTAAATACTACATATAAAGTTTGTTCGGTCTCTTTTTATTTCGGATTAAAATACTAAATATACGTACATATATATATGGGAATAAATATTAATTTGATCTTCATTTAGAGATTTAATAAACTTTCTTACAACTTACGTCATGATATAGATGTAAGCTGTATTTTATCTATGATACAACAACAATAAGTACGAACGATTATTAGTTATAGCTTATAGCATGAATTATACATGATGACAGGAAAAAAAGAAAAACATCCATAAATATCCTGAAATTCTTTTGCGTATATTTATAACTGTCTACTTAGATATCTTTTAACGCTAGAGTTATGTAATAAGAATATAATAATGATAATTAATAATATATAAATAGGAATTACAAATTTGGAAAAGTTAATGAAAAAATAACTGAAAACAGAGAAGAAGAGAAGTCACTTTGATGGATTAGATTGATAACCTCTATATTTTTCAGCTTTTACAGTAAAATTGTGTCAAATTATATATCTCTTCTACAAAAAAAAATAATAACAATAGTAGTATAATAAAAGAGTTTTAGAATTTTTGTGAGAATATAAATTTGATAATAAATAATGAATAATAACAAAAAAAAACAGAAAATAGAATAATAATTTTTGTAGAAAAAAACCTACGGCATGCTGTATCGTACAAAAAATCTTGAGATACAAAAGAATTGTTTCATTTCACGAATTCAACTGTCAGTATTATTTGTTAGTGAAAATTGAGTCAGAGAATTTTACAAGATGGGCGACAGCGAGAAAAACGCAATCGTTTCTTTTTCAACTTTTCTTGACCAGTCTCGGAATCAAATTGCATAGAAAGTGCTGCAGGACTTGAAATTTTCTGTTCCTGATGGTAAAAACAAGTTATTTAATTTATTATAGTTTGAAATTAAGTTGTTTGAAAAACTTTGCATTGTAAATCATTTTTATGATTTATAGCTTATTAATAATTATTATTGTTTTCTTTTATACCTCTTTTGACTCATAAGCATTAGTCACTTCTTTTATATCTTTCCGGAATTCATCGTCTTCATGAATCCAAGACAATCTCAAATCCGGCAAACTAGTATCGAATCGGTTCTCAAATAAAGCAATTCCCCTATGACTGTTGAAATAAAATGAAAATTTTCAGTATAATATTATGCTGTATTTTACCATAAAAAATATGGTATGTGTAATGTGTAATACATTATGCATATAGGTCGCATATAGGTACTAGCATTCTTTGTACTTTGTACACACATTTTTTACATTAAGAAAAAAACATGTGGCTATTAAATTATTTGTATTTTCTATTTTCTAAGAAAATTGCTATTTTGCTTCTTCTTTTTTTTCTTACCGAACTCGTACTCGAAGTGTTACTGGATCACATGCTCCATCCTCACCAGGCTCTTCTGGATAACCTTTGAACTGAATAAAAATAAATAAAATAAAATACAGTTATAATGTGGTTCATAACATTTACTATATATTATGATTTATGATTATCTTACATAATATAAGGAATATTCCTAATCCTAAGACTAGTTTTGAAAAAAAAATAAACAGAAAAGTCTGCTCAAAAACAAATGACAAATTTGATTATCAAATTGTTCTTACGTCTCCAATGTATTGGGCAAGATTCAAAGCACGGTAGTCTATTTTATCAAGACCGATGGATACCAAATATTGTTTCTGCAAAAAAAAAAAACAAGTTACATCAATAATCATAGTTATAATTAGTAGTACTGTATACTGTATTGCACATTTTGGTTACATAATATTATATATTATATAGTTCATAACTCAGTAGAATATAAAATACATAGAAATAATAAAAAGACATTATTTTGTTCATATATAATATAAAACTAAAAGTCTGAAATAATTAGTATTTTTCATGCCATAAAAAAACTATTTCTTACTATTTGTGAATCTTTGAAAAGATACAAATCATTTTGGATTCGGAAAAAATTCTCAGGATGGATTTTTGTTTTCATTTCTTCTAAATGTTGATCGACCAGAAATGATATTCTTGCACAAATCCGTAAAACTTTTCTACAGTATTTGTCTTTAAGTTCAAGTCGACGAGAGTAGGCAAAAGGATCAAGTTCCAAATCAATAGCATCCCGAGAAATCTTATAATCTTGATATACTTGTACTAAAATTTCTTGAACAAAATCCACATCTCTTTTCAATTTACGATATTCTTTGGAATTTTGGTAATCACGCAATTCAATCAATGTAATAGCAGTACTCGGTTCCGCAGCCTCATATTCAGTATCATCATCATCTCCAAAATGATCTTCATCATCACCATTACCCTCATCTTCATCATCATCATTAAAAGTATCTCTTTCATTAAAAGTATCTCGTTCACTCTCACTTTCTCGTTGCTGTAATAATTCTCTTAAACGGGAATGTTGACCAGCTTTTTGTTGCAACATCTTTGAAAGCTTTTATAAACAACAAAAATATACATGAATATAGTTACAGAAAAATTAAAAAATGTAAATATTATTTAGTACATACCATATTATAAAATGTACATTATTTCATTCATT
>JABASP010001420.1:0-29682 GCA_019776565.1 Sminthurinus signatus | reverse complement strand
ATACAGTATATTAGAATAAAAATGACATGGTATGATTTCATTTTTTATATTATGAGTTTTAGTTGGCTGATTGGTCAAAGTCCTTGATTGTCCAGAATGTTACGACAGGTTTTAGTTTAACATGATGATTTCTTATAGTGATTTGTTCAAGACAGGACAAAAATATGAAATATACATACAATGTCTTTGGATGTTTTGGTATTCCAAATAATGATATTGAAGTATTATTGAAAAGTTTTAAACAGTGGGAAATGTGACCTATTAAGAACTAAGAAAAGAGCAAAGATGTAAACAAATGTAGGAATACTTGTGTAAATAAACATGTAATAAAATATGTATCCATGTAACCAAGTCACAATTACAATACTGCATAAAAGATAAAAGTTGGAGGAATGAATAGTAAATAGGAGGAGATTCACGTCATTCCTCATCATGCACCAGGAATGAGAGTTTCAACTTTCAACTATGTAAACACAAGAGGATGATTCTCGTAATGATATTGATGTGTCATATGTTTTGGGTTTTGGGTAAAGTTCACCACCAGCCATCCAGATTTGTTTACAGTGCTAATGGGGAGAAGGCTTGACTATAATTTATTGAAAGGAAAGGTAAATACTTGGCATTCTTCATTTTGTCCCAGAGGATTAGGATTCTTTGCTCAATTTCATTGCCATTCACAGTCCTCATTTCCTCTTAATCCCTCCATGCACTTTCTTTGTGTATCTAGTATATATAAATATATGTAACATGTACTGTTGCAAATTGCACATGGTCTTTATCATCAACATCATCTCAACCTCTACATTCTACTTACACAAGTGCACTACTATTTTAGTCCGACTTTTAATTTAATTTAGTTTCTCTTTCTCCCTCTATCTTTTTGAGATTGGCTCATTCTTCTGGTTCTTCTTGTTCTTCCGTAAACATCTTGTTTCAATATAGTTCATAGAGAGTAAAACAGACAGAGATTAGTACAAGGACAATTTCCTCGTCATTTAAAAGTTTTAAAGAGGAGAAATGTCTTGTTTTGACTCTGTTAAAATTGAGTAAAAGGAAGTGTAAATTGTTTTTAAATATTTATCATGTCATCTTATCCATCTTGTTCACTGAATAACTGTGAATTGTGAGTCATTATTTTCATTTACAATATATTTCATATTTAATTCAAACGACTCATTTGGAGATTTGGGAAAATTTATACTTTAATTTGTTTCATTATTTCATCGTTTCTTGATCCTGTACGACTTCCCGATTTGCAATATCTTTTTACTATGACTATTTGTAATTTGTAGTGTCTATATAAGGTGTTTTTTGTGTTTTCGAGGGAGTTGTTCAATCTTCAGTCAATAACCTAGACTTTCATCAGACCTAAGAAACAAGTACAAGACAAGTAGGTAGTGTGATCACTGTGTACTGTAGTGTTGTATTGTTGGTTAGAATGGTCAACAATTGAAGGAATTTCAGGAAGAATCAACATCAACAGGGCAGACTGTGTAACCAAAAGGTTACGAAGGAATTGCTCCATAAATGAATATGAATATTAGCACATATCGTCGAGTCGAGTCGAGTGTCCAAAATTGAGTCATGAGTGAAATGTTGTAATCCTCTCTCACTCCTTCCCTCTCCTTACATACTGTAGTTTAGACTGTATTGCATTCGCATGGGTTTGGTTACTTTACCGTAAAGAAATGTAAAAAAAGGAATAAATGAAAGCAAAAGTACTATGCAATATTCTCACTGTATGATCATAATGATGGTAATGTGTAGAATGTAGAATGTGCAATGCACTTGATACAGTAAAAAAAAACATAAGTCAAGTCAATTCAAATCAAGACAGTGGATGTGGATATACTAGTTCTATACGGATAGCTTACAGTATGACATTCACATACATCCATGTACAAGTAGGATCTAGAGTCTAGAGTCTGAGTTGAGCTGAGCTGAGCTAACAAAATACAATATAAAATGTACATAAACATACAATTTCTCCCTTTCCACACTCATATAAACAATACAGTACATATGCTCAGATGAAAGAGAGAGGTAGAGAGAGAGAGAAAAAAAGACAGACAGACATAATAAGTAGACATGGGCTCTTAATGATAATCACACATAATACAATATAATATAGTATTTCATATTGCGTATACAGTGTAAAGTGTACAGTGTAAAAAACAAGTAAGCTGTATGCATGTAAAACTACACACATACATACTCGTCTCACCTTCCCTTTTTCTAGAATGAATCATAATATTATAGAACCAGACTAGTATACACTATATACGATATACAGATAGTCATAGGTAAGTAAGTAGGTAGATAGAGTAGTAAAGATTATTCTTATGGACTATATATTTTATATGACCACTTTTGTGTTGTTCTATATTGTAATAAGGATTGTAGGTGAAGTTCTCTATATCATATCGTTTCACACGTAAAGTCAAACCAAACCAAACCAAAGCAAGCCAAAACTAACAGCGTAACGATTAAACTTCACATAGTTTTTTTTTCTAGGTAAATGTTGAAAGATCCGCTGCCATATAGGAGTATACACATGTATATAATATTATATATGTGTTTATGTATGTTAGCTAGTCGAGTCAAATCAAATCAAATGAAATCAAGTCTAACCAACACGACTAAAGTAGTAGTAGTTTGAAGTTTGTAACCTACCAAACCAGATATTTACACATAATCATATCTAGTATATGTACAATGTACAGGTATAAAAGTTTATATTATACTAGTAATATTATTATTATATAAATGCATTTTTTTCTGTTATCCTAAATACTTTCGATTTCATACTGTAATGCATATATACTATATACTATACATGAAGTACGCATATTGTAAAGAGTGAATGTGATCCACTGTGTATAAGTATATGTACATTGTACACTGTATACTTTATACTGTGTTGGATTAGGTATGCACATAAAATTTGTATATACATGAGTGTCTCACGTTTTTATGTGGATACTTAAATTGAAGCAGGTATGGTGTGGTATGATATAATATTACATTACATGCATTCATATACGGATATGAGCAATTTCCATTTACTTACATCATTTCATTTTAGTAAAATATCTATGATAATCTCTCTCACATGTATAATGTATAGCATTATTTAATAGTACATAGTACATGGTATACATACACTGTACAGTTGCGTGAATGCGTGGTGTTTATGATAGTACTCTACTGTATTGCATTGTATTGTATAATAATCATTATATAAGGGAAGAAACTTGAAGACTTGAAAAATTGAAGAAATAGGAAAGTAGTGTAAACTAGTGGACTTGGCACATATACCTTTGGTGTAATACTTATGCACATTAAGTGTGTTGGTGGTGCAACAGTGCAACGACTTTAATGTCGTCATCCTTATCATCATTATTCTTATGAATTATGAACATAAAAAAAATAATACATAATATATAATATAATAATTCATATTTTGAATCCATTGCTATGTAATAATTTTTCTTGTTCAGATTTTCTGTGTCGAATGTTGAATGTTGAATGTGAGCAAAGGAATAGATATAGGTATGAATTTTAAAGACAGTACCAACACAAAAACAATCACACACAAGCACAGTATACAACCCTTTTTCCTACTACTCCGTACTATGACTTTGCAAAATGTGCATAGCTTCTCGATTCTCGACGGTAGATTGTGGATTGTAAATTGTACGTAGAGTACAATAGAATTGGGATGTAATCACGAGAAGGAATCAAGAGACTGATGATTGAAATTTTACTGAACAAGCGAACGAACGAAAGAATGACGGACAAACTGAGGAGTGAGTGAGTGAGAGTAACAATGAGTTTTGATGAAATAACAGTTTTGTGAATTTCGGCAATCGTTTCTTCTTCATCTTCTTCACCCATTATTATTATTATTATTATTGTTCTCTTTGGTATTGCGTTTACTCGAGTATACAAAATGTAATGCAATACAATAGGTGCTACTACTACTACATTTCTAACCATCACTATCCAAATCCAAGTATTTTTTTTCTCAACCTCTTGGAATTGAAGTTGAAGTTGGTTGAAATTGAAAATGATTATCACATGACATGCTTGTAACTTGTAACAAGGAGCAAAAAAAATGGTTGAAAGAGAAACGAAGCTTCCTGTTTTTAACTTTTGCAAAAGAAGTAAATACAACATATTTATTTCTATTTCCACACCATCAATTATTATTATTATTATGTTATGTTCTTGTGTTTTGTCATAAGTCATAGTAAAGTATCTAAATCACATTGGTGTGTAAAAATGTAAAACATACACATACATTTACATCCGTAATTTTTAATAGTTCAAAACAAATTCAGAGTATGAAATAGTCCAACATTTAGTTGTACTGTCTATCGTATTTGTATTTGTATTGGTATTTCTAGTCGGAAGATTATATACAATACCTTGTTTTCTTCTGTATTTTGTACAAATAATAATTTTTATTTGAAACATTTGAGTGAAAAATAATGTGGAAATTCTGGTAAAAACTATATAAACTGTAATATGAAATGAAATATGATGATGATGATGGTTTAACGTGTACTGTAGATTTTTTTTTGTTACGAATAATGTTGTTTCTTTGGCAATTGATAGTGTTATCTTATTTACTAGTAATAATAATAATGATATAGTTTTGGAAAAATAAGGAAAACGCTCGGACACTCCAATTTTCAATACACAAGAATCAAGAATAAATAAAGAGTTAGATATTAGATACGTTTTGATTCATGTATACATGTAAAATGTAAAGTATACATTTATGTACACACAAAATGAGACAGAGGGAGGAAGTATAATAATAATATATTTTCTGTAAACATTTCTGTACATATTGGTATATTGATGAGGAAAGGATAGATAAGTTTGAAGCTGGGTTTCCACAGTCAAGAGGCAAGAGGAATGAAATGACTTTGAAGATACATAGTATGTAAATAGTATGTAATATACATGATGAATGGAAATTATTATAGGAATTTTGAAGAAAAATGCATGTCTACAAATGAATATATAGGGTAAAAATAATATAGTCTGGAGTAAATGTGTAAAATCATGCATAAGTTTATGTGCATTGTGTGTGTAGTCTGTAGTATGTACAATGTACGTGCTTTTTGCTATGTGGAATTTGTATTTGTGTAGTAAAGGCGATGGTGCAACAGCATAGCAAGCAAAGCTAGTGAGAGAGAGAGAGAGAGTGAGCAGTCAGAGAGCGAGTATACATTATACATTTTGTGAGCCAGTATGTACATGTGATATAAGTTAGTGGGTCTGTAGTCGTCTACGTTTTGTATGTGTGTTGTGTGTTGAATGCTGTATGCCTACTACTACTACTGTTCCCCAACTAAAAGCATGTCCCTTGCTTCGCTTACCTAGCAGGGAAGCACTAGAGTCTCAGTTCAGCTTTTCCAAGCGGTCGGTGAGTATGTGAGTTGATCGTGGTTCTCTTAGTGAATCTAAAGCAGCATTGCTAGTGTTTGCAAACCGTGGACAGGAAGATAGCACAATAATAATATATTGGAGTATTTGGTTTTCCGTGTATAACGTTGTATTGTCGGTAGTGTGAATCTATTTACATTGGATTGTATCGTGTGACATATAATATACATACATCTTCATCTTGAGTGCAAGAATAAATAAACATATTAATTTTTTTTAAGAATTAAAAAAGTTTGTTTTCTTCTTCTTCTATTTTTTTTTACTGAAAATTATTAATTTATTGTACAAAAAAGTGTGTACTTTGTGTGTGTACTGTTCGTGTTTACCACTTGAAATTCCGTTAACAAACTACGAAAATAATATTATATATACCTTTGAGAAATTTACTTGCTTATTAGTGACAAGTTGTATTGATACTCAATTTCCTCATCATCATCCTCAGCAACATTATTTGGATCATTATTGTTATTTGAGATAATAATATCAATACAAAAATTGTGGTGTTTAATAAAAAAAATACATAGTTGAAACAAATTGAAATTGGGAATGACCAGAATAATATTACTATTGTTATTGACAAGAACAAGTTGATTGTGAATTGATCGTGGTTCTATGTGGTGATTCAAAGTTGTACAATAATAATACAACAAGATTGAAATTATTAGTGAATTTTTTATTTAGAGTGACATATCCTCATATACATGTGTACTATTATATTTTTGAGATAGGACGGGAAGGTGAAGGAAAATATATCCGGATATAAAATAAATAAATATACAAAATAAATAAATAAATATATTGTTATGATGAAAATGGAAGTGGAGCCGATGTCAGTGTCGGCGGAAGGCCGAGGAGATTCAGACTCTGAGGATATGTGTGCTCCATTAGATTTGAGTTGTTACTCTAAAAGAGAGTCGAAAGACTCTTCAGACTCAGTGTCCTTGTCACCGAACATGTCCCGGGCTTACCCGGGAGGCTATTCCAGATTTATTTATGATGATTATGAACGGGATAGCAGTAGTCCACAAGATTCGGACGATTCTGATGGCAAGCCGCATGTACTAGGCATCAATCCTAAAGCGTACAAAAAATCTCTCATGAAGAGATACCGTAAGTAACAAATCCTTGTAACTTTTTGTCTTATTCCATCTATCGTTTTATTAATTTTCATCAAATTTTCAAGTTCTCTTCATGGTATCCAAATAACAAGGAAACATTCAGCATGTAGAATGTAATATGACACTTTTGTGTCTACTTCTTGGTTCTCCTTAATTACTTGAAATATGAACAAATAGTAAATAATAATAGTAATAATAATAATAATAATAGACAATATTATCTGTCTGGGCTCACTTTACCTATAATATAAACCAAAGAACATTATTATTATTTCCTACTTCTCTTTCTTTCTTTCTTGGAGTTGGAAAATCAAGCTCAATGTTATGAATTGCTCCCATTACATTACAAAATGTTTTTCCTATCTCGTTGTATTCAGGAAGTGTAGTGTATTGTTAATATGTCTAGAACTGTACAATAGTATAATTATAATATGCTCGAAACTTCATGTTGTGTATAGTACAATACACACTCCGTTTTCCGGTACGGTAGAGAGATCCGAGGTTTTGTTGTTCTGTTTTATTAATGAGTAGAACTCAAGACAAGAGACAACTGTGTGTTTGTGAATATGGAAATCGATTAATTGAGTTAATTGCTCCACCTTTTTGTCTCTCTTCGCTCTTCCAAGTGTTAAAAGTTGGACATTATAAAGTATAAAGTATAGCAACTTCTTCCAGTTGTCTTGTTTCTAGTGTGTAGTGTGTAAATAGTAAATAGTCAATGTACAAAGTAGATGTTATAGATGTAGATACATGAAGAATAATGTGTACTCGTCTAGTCACCTCTCTTGTCTGCCTAATATAATAAAAGTGTATTAAAGCCTCCCGTCTTCCATTCATGGACATCGATTATTGGTGTCTTTTTTCCACGTTTTCCTCTTGTTCCATTTCTGTGTCATCCTCTTGTGTTTTTATTCATACATCATACCGGAATATACAATGATGGTAATAGTGGGTGTAGCCATCGGTTTGTCTCTTGTCTCTTTCTTTCCAGACATAAAAAGCACATATATATTCCATTCTTCTCTATTAATGACACTGGATTCCCACAAGTGTTCATAGTTATGGATTATGGCTAGAAATTATTTATTGAATAGTGCTACAAATGGCTGATCGATCTATCTATCTACCTGTCTATCTATTCAATGAATGTTTGTTTTCCTCACAACGATTAATTTGATAAGGAGTGTGTATTATGTATATGAGTATATGGTTGACATTATAAAGGTTTTCCCATTCTGGGGAAAAAATAGTATGCACTCATAAAATGAAATGAAATCGAAATAGAGCAGGTCGAACTGTCATTTTTACCGATTTTATCCCATTATCTCAAATTGGACTAGCTATATGTTTACAACTCGAGTGTTTTGTGTCTGTGTCTGTCTGCTCATATCCAATATCTATTGACATGTAAATTCCTAAAATAGGGGAAAAAACTAAATGTATATTTATACACAGATAGAGATAGCTAAAGAGAGAGAGGAAGTGAGAGAAAATAGTATTTATATCTCTTTTTATTGGTTATTGGTTTGATTTTCAGTTTAAAATATATTGAGGACTTATAAATATACATATATATGTAAATGCTACTTGTGTTTTTTATTTTATTTTGTTTTTGTACGTGGCTACCAAAAAAAAAGTAAGAGCAAAAATGTAGTGATAAAAAAAATAAGATCACTCTTCATTGTTATACTACTTACCTATATATTTTTACACTTTGAATTTTTTTTATAACACACTGTTGAATTTTAAAAAAGAAAATTGATACTTGATGGTTAATGTTTGTGCAAGCTCCTTGTACCATGATAGCCTTGAAAAGGGGTTAATTGGATGAAGATGAAACCGATGTGGATGCCTACATCCAAAAAATATGTACATGTACAAACACAGAGACAAGTGTATTATGTCTCACGTGTGTAAAGGTTTAAATAAGATGGATGGAAACGAGGAAAGAAGATGACGATGATGATTCGACATTGTCTTGCGTAAAATTGCACGTAAGAAGTAAAAAGTACATGATGTATCTCTGAATATCTGCATATAGGGAAATGGTATAATAAAATAGAGGAACATTTTGTACCTGTATAAAATATACATGGTGTGTAATAACTATACATTCTACTTATTGGATGAAGATGAGGAATCAATTACGATGAGAGAGTTTAAGTTAAAGTTGGATTTGGCTTTGGATTTAGAGCTCTACACTTGTACTTTAGAGCGAAAGAGAGAGTGCTCGAATTTAGATTTATATTGTAAAGGGCAAGGAAAGGAAGACGAAGCACGGAAAGTTTGTAATGGTATAGCAATTCTAGTACTAGTAATCGTAATGGTTGGATCAATTAATGTTGAATGAGTTCTAAATTTTTGTGGCTGCTATCATGTCTCATAGTATGCACGTACAATGTTGTTTTTTTTTCAAAAAAAAAGTAAGTTGGTTTCACGGTTTTGTAAGTTTTTGATGCATGGATAGTGGCAGTGCCATTCTCATCATCATCATCTTCTACTTCTACTTTGGATTTTCCTTCTTCATGAGATGAGACGAATGTGATGACTCTGTTCTCTACTGTGTATGTAAATAGTGTACTCTGGTATATCTTGAACTTGGTCTAGTTTTAGTGTTGAGCTCCACTGACTTTGCTTCATTTCTTGAATTGTTCTCAGTCAAAACTCAAAACTTAAAAAATGTTTGCATGTATAATGTACAGTGAGTGGAAAAAAACACAAGTATTCAAGTATAATCTCTACGTCAGTATCAGTTGAGTCTAGAGTATAGAGTCTAGGAATCTATGCATGTCTACATGTACATTGTACATGTGCATTTCTATCAAACCGTCCATCTTTTCTCTTTCGCTCTGCAACAGTAACTAAATGTGTTCAGTGTTCACATTCATGTACAATGTACATTGTACATAGATAGTTGCAACTCTGCTAAATGTTAAACGCCTGCATAAATATCTACATTAGGAAGGGCACCATCACCGGAACCCAGCAAAAATTTGGCCATAAACAGCAAAAATGGGTGACCTGCTTAGGAAGTCTAATATAACAACAATGTTGTTATTACTACAAGTATGGTTAATGCTCACTACCATTTAACTCATAAATGCATACATACATACATGTATCACAGGCGTAAACACTCAAGTATAAAATATAAATGTGTATGTGCATTTTATTCTCATGTTTGGGGAAGTTTAAGCAACTAAGTGTTTGCTGTCTCTTCTTGATACCGCAAAGAAAAAGAAGAAGAGTAACATAGGAAAGGTTTCACTTACAATTTACAATCATTTAAGTATCATCTTGTGCAAGTGATCCTTGGTTAAGTAGACTATGTAAAATGTAAAATGTATTTATGGAATAATGAGAGAGCAAGTAAATTCACAATCTACAATAAAAACACTTGATGTTTCATGTTTGATACTATCAAAGTAGTTGATGAGAGACACATGTGTGTGTGCAGCAAAACTCCAAAACTCAAGACAACAAACGTGTTCACTCTTTGAACTTGAAAACCGTGAAGAACGAAAACAAGAAGAAAAGTGCTACATTTTTATGTTATTCATATCCGCATGTCTAGGTCTATGTTTGTATTTCTATTTGTATTGGTATTGGTATTAGTGTCTCTGTCTGTGTGTCATCGTTTGGAATTCATACTGCGTTTTAGCAATTTCTCTTCCGGGTAAGAGTGGATTATGAAAATGTCTGCATGTCTGGTTTCTGGTTTAATTCTTGTCCATCGTCCAGTCTACGTGTAGAATGTAGAGTGTGGAGTGTCCAGGATAAAACCGTCAGACGGGAGATAAGAAATGTAGGTTAAGTTGTAAAACCAGGAAGAGTTTTTCGTCTCGTCTCCTCTCCTCATGTCTTTCTAAACCTAGTGTAATCCTAATGCTTGACCTTTCCGTGTGATGAGCGTTCCGCCAGTCATGTATGTGCATGAAAATGGGTCGTCCTATACTTTTATTGACATTATTTATTTATTGTTTACTTATTATAAAAATTTGCATTCAGCAATCGTTCATTTAGTAGTAGTCAGTAGTAGTAATAATAATAATAATAATAGTAATATTACAGTAGTAGAAGAGCTTCTCCTTTTTTTATAGATTTTTACCTTAATATGCAACTTGTAACCATCGTTTACATTATCGACAATATTGAACATTCAATCGCGTGCATTTACGTAATCCATAACGTGTACATGTAATTTTTTATAGTACATGTGACTGTGTTCAGTGTTCAGCTGTGGGCACATATGGGAAAATAGTAGCTATCTTTATTGTAATAGGTGAGGTATTGACTATTTAAATACCCTTCGAACTTGGAGCTGTCAGCCGATACCGATACCAATTTTGTCATTATTTTTCCTCGTCATAAATGTACAGCATACAATGTGTACATACATTTATAAACATATGTACGTTGACAACCAACTTGACTTTTGATTGTTTATCCCTGTTCCATTAGAATCCAAACGTTTGTATAAATATATGGATTAATTTCCTCAATTACAGAAGTGTTTCAACATACATGCTACAGTCTGAAGATAGTAGCAAAAATATTTGTATAGCCATTAAGCTTAATTTTACGGAGCTGCAACAGTCTTTTTTTTATTCAAAGTAAAAGTTTGACTACTCCAATAGCATTGTGAGTATATAAATAAAACCAAAGGACAATTTACCATGGAATGTGGAATGTGGAACATTGAAATGAAGGTCCAATCTATGCAAATATTGATGTATAAAACTATTCTTGCGTTATATAAAGAAACGATTATAGTTGTACTCCATGTTAGATGGTCCATATAATTTTGTATAGGACAACGCGGAAATAATCAATTGGAGAGAATGCATAATCTATAATATAATAGATTTCTTGGGTTGGTTGGTTTGTCCATCTTTCTAATTCTAGAATATAGAATTGATAAAATTATGCATGTATAATAATGTATAAAATACACATTACAAGGATTCTATGGGTACCTTATGAAATTTATATAAAGCTTCAGTGTATGTAAAATATCGGCCCATTTATATAAATTCCAGCTCTAACTCAAACTTGAACCACGGAACTGGACAAAGCAAGCTGCTTTGAATACGATTACATGTCCACGTAAATTGAATGTAAAACGCTCATTATTTATTAAAGATTCCTTTCTCTGTGTTCTGAGTATGAGTATGAATATGAGTTTGAGTACAAGTACTTACAAGTAGTGTATCGAATAATAATCATATTATGGGCATACACATGAGAAAATCCAGTCGTCTGCTTCCTGTAAAATTTTCTGTCAATTCCTTAAGCATAGCAATGGATTGTATTGGATTGGAATGAACTGGACATTGCACATGAGAATAGAAGAGAATGTATAAATAATATAGCTAAAACTCTTCAGACATGTATCTTCAATATACATACTATCGGGGGTTGCTCATGTGTGTGTGTTTGAATGTGTCCCATCATAATATATTCATGTCTACATGTGCCTTTTTATCTATCCACCGTCCGGTATACCTAAGCAAAACCATTTATTATTGATGAGTTATGAATCCATAATGGATTCCTTATGCATCTCATCGCAATGTTAGTCCATTCCTTACTCCTTACTTGTGTAAAGAAAAAATGGTGCCATATTATAATCGTATAATATATGAAACCGCATTATCTGAAAGGAACAAAGTATAACAAGTTTGTAAAATAACGGAACGTTGATTTTGGGACTGGAACGGACCAAGTATTGACTTATGAGTCGCTGAGTATTGTATTATTTATAGGATTTTGAGTTTCCGTGTACTTCCATTGCAGGGAAATTGGTTCCCTCCTGTCAATCAAAATTGCCAAAGTTGGTTGGAATTACGTTAATTAAGATTGTTATCCTATTAAGAAAAATGAGGAAATGAGTGAGGAGAATTTATTTACTCAAATGTGCATAAATAATCATCCTCAATTGGCACCATTAGATTGGTTAAGCCTTAAACCGTAAACCATATGGGAATTGCATTATGTTGCATCAGCATGGTATTAAGAATTATGTATGAATTATGAAGGTTCTCTTTCCTTTTTTTTTCATTCTGATATTTTTTGGTATACTTCTTCACACTGATCGTCCATAATTTTCTCACTATACGGATATTTAATATTTATATGTAAATGTTTCCCCATGATGTTCACTCGTCAAATAAAACCTCATGTTTTAATTCTGGAATGATGGAACATGAGAAGAGCTCAAATCCACTAACAAATGTATAAATAAATAAATAAGTAAATGAACATGCAATGGAAAAACAGGAAACTCTGTTAAAATTCTAGTTTCGGTTGATCCTGGTGCATGCTTTATGCGGCATGCACGAGGAACAGGGAACATGGGGAAGTGAATTTATTTAGACCAGGAAGATGAAATATCATCATCATGAAGGGAGGAAAATCAATAACAGTATCATGTCCTGATGGTGATCATCATCATCATCACGAGTCCATATGTCAAATGCAATGCAGCTGCAGTTGATACATGATGTAGATTATGTATGCATGCTTCCATCTAATTAATATAGGACTCTCCAATGCGGTTGCTTATCAATAAAACATATTCCTAAATAAAATATCTGACATTTCATATCCAACTCCAAATTCTAAACTCCAGTATCATCTTCACCATCAGCTATCGATATTTACACGCATTCGTTCCTCCCCAATTGTCATTCTTCATCGAGCAGACAATTACAATCCCAATTCAAAATTCAAATTGACATGACGTTCATCTGTATGATCGTCAGTTGGTCTGATCTGGGATGGATGGAGTAGGTTAGTTTGGTAAAGATAAAATATGCAGCTGTTGATGGATGAGGGAGATGTAAAAATTATAGTGGGACAGAACATTTTATGTTTTATTTGAAATTTTAGTTTCCAAAAATGAAATATGATTAGAGTGGGATGTATAGTTTAAATGGTATTTTTATGGAAGTTGTATCTTGACATTCAAAATAGAATGAAAATAGAGGTCTCACTTCTTCCTTGTTTACAATTTTTCTACCGTTTATAAATATTATACTATATATTTTGAAGGGCTCAAAGATTTTTCAAGGGTCTTTTAAATTTTGAAGGATGTTGAAACCTCGTATGTATTTTTAAAATGTTATCGTTATCCTTTTGTTACTATTATTGTGTGTACACTGCCCACTGTAATTTTGTTCTGTTTTCCTTCCGATTGGAACAAAGTTCTAAAAATAGGGAAATCTAACGTTGCACATGGAAGTATCAATGTCAACCTTCAAAATCCAAAGTTGTCAAGTTGCAGTTCCAACATATTCAACTGAATTTTGAAATCATAGTTTATTAGAGTTGGTACAAGTCAACCTCATTTTACATAATGTACAATGTTCATAATGACTAATGAATAAATTCATTAGTCAGTCCATTCCTTCTTCAGTAATGATGAGAGTTTCGGAGCTCTATAGAGAATTGCTCAATGCTGGACAAGATGCTGTGATGTGGATTCATCACCTTCCTTCCTTCTTCGGCCTTGTCCAGTGTCCCCGTCCTAGAGTCAAACCTTTACCTGAGGAAGATTACACATATTATCTTCATACATCTATGCAATGTGTGTCGAAATTATACTGGACCAGAAGTTGTACAATATCTATATTGTCTACACTGTGTCCTTAATTATTGACCGAGGAAGCAAAAGCAAAATGAAACCAATATTGATATCCAGTATCCAGTATTATAATAGTAATAATTGATATATAAAGAGGCTGCCCTTTGCCTAATCTTAAGTTCGAGGCTATCGTTTGTTGAACACAACAAATAATACTCTATTATTGTTGTTGTCTGTCTGGATAAATGTACACTATGAACTATGAGTAGTTGAAATGTAGTAAATTCTCTATACTCTACTCCAGTCTACTGTAGTACTATATCATTATCATTACAATTACAAGTACAAGTACAAATACAAGTACAAGGATAAGGTCTTGAGGAGGAGAGGAAAAAAGGTCGAAGGACCGACTCATGATTTCCTCATGCACTACACATGTATGTATATATGTATGTGGATAGGAGCATGAACTTGAGGAGAAAAGAAAAGAGGATCAAGTACCTTTTTCCAGTAACCTAGTAAAGTAATGTAATGTAAAGTATTGGCTATGGAATGGAACGGAATGGGATGAGTTGGTTATGAATGTGGGTATTGAGGCTAATCGTGGATACATATTACATATTGTGAGTATTTGTCTTCTTCTCCTTCTACTACTACTACTACTACTACTATTACTTCATCTTCTTTCCTCTCTACCTTGAGGATATGGATGTAACCGAAGAATTATGTGGATACTATGCCAACATAACAGGTTACTATCCGTCTGAAGGAACTGTACAATGCAATATACAATACATAATGCATATTCTGTATGTACTTTGTATTTTTGAGGAGAATTCCAAAAGTCTGATATACAGGTGAACGAGGAAACAAGGAAACCTAAGAAGAGCAATCCCTTTACATCTACTTTTTCTACAGTAAAATACAATATGTATGTATATAGTTATATAGTTGAAGACATTAGCCGTAACGACTTTTCATGTGTATATGAAATACGGACAAAACACATTGAGGATTGAGGAAGAGGGGGAAAAGTTTATATGTAAGAGGTAAGAGGATAGATAGAAAAACACGAGTTTTACTACATCATCATATTGTACAGTTGTACTGCATGTAATATGTAATAGGTACACTTGAGACATTTGTAGGTTACTCCAAACTCCAGACTCCAGACATTCTTCAACAACGACGATACCTGCACCATGTAAACTTGACAGGTGTAGTAATATGTATTATGCATATGTATGTACAATGTACAATTACTTGGAGTAGGAATCGGAATACCCTCACAAACACATGTGGAATAACTAACGGTGTTGTAACAAGTCCTTTATTAATATTATTATTACAACTCTTATTCTCCTTCTTTTTCTTCTAAGATTAAACCCGTTTCTCTCTCTCTCTCTCTCTCTCTCTCTTCATGATTTTTCCGTGTGTATGTGTGTATACATAGATATTTGTGTGTGAGTATTGAGTACGTTATCTGTCCCTTTTTTTCAAACCATCGTGTTATGTTGTCCAGTACGGCCTACTTAGAACTTTGCTCACAGATACTAGATACTATTAAAGATTAGAGATATTCAATGTATACACGCCCTCATAGAAAATATAGGAGAATAGTATTGAGGGCAAATTTCCTGGGAAATTGAATTAATGACGATTTATTTTTCTACTATTATCAATATCAAATGTACCTATGCCATGTTACTTTTCCTTTTTTGTCCGTAATTATTATTACCTAATATTGTATAAAAAGAAGTTGGACTGAAATTTTTTTTTTCTTCTTTCATTCAAAAAAGGAAATGATCAAGTATCCATATATTATGTACATATCCATTACCCATCCGGTAGTACTTTGATATGTTTTTTGAGTGTGTAGTGAAAAACAAAATATCCATTATCTAAAATCTAGAATCCAACATTCAGCTGTTATATTATGTTAACTCATGAAATCAGTATCAATTTCATCTGTTGAGTCAATCATCATCTTGTACATATTTAATCACTTAAAGGAGAAGCGGATTTTATGTGATAACAACGATGAAAAATCATATAATATTACATGTAATACGTAATACATTGTAATAATTTAGCTTAGAAGTGCACATTTACATACGCGGAAAGTAAGGATGGAATGACTTGAAGTGTTGTAATAATATTAATTATTATTATTATTATGAGTGAGCGTTGATAAAATATATTAATATTAATAGTAATAAAAACAGCTTAGTGTAGCTTCCTGTATCAGTATATCTGTATATTATTGTATTAGTGGGTCCATCGTTTTTACTTTGATAAAAAGATATATAGATATATAAAAAAATATGTAGTTGCTTGAACTAATTAAAACACATGTTGATTATAAATGAAATAAAGTGTAAAGGATTACAGCTGTTGTGTCAAATTTTTCTGCTGAGTCAAGTAAACCGATTGAAAAGGGAATCGTCATCGATATTTTTTTTTAGTACTCGAGTCAAATTTAAAATCAAGTTTTAATATCATGGATCATACGATGTGAATAAATATGATAGATGATGATGATGGTGATGAATTGTATGGTTGTGGATAGTGAGAGGATGAGAGGATATTGGCGATTTATTATAGATTTTATACAGTTTTATACATTATACATTAGTTTGCTCATTTCATGGTCAAGCACGGCTTGGGCATGATTGAAATATGAGTGCATTTGAATTTGTAACAGCAAAATAAAATACTTGTAATCTATAACATATATATACAAAATAACAAGTAAAACGGGCAAACAGATTGTGTATATAGTTTATTTGTACAAATGGAAACCCCTAGTAGACAATTGATAGACGTTGGAAGACGGATGAGTTTGTATGCATGCATAGATATTTTACATATACTCTTTATTTATTTATTTATTTACTTATTTATATGCTATACAATGTACAATGTACATTTTAAAATGTAACTGTGGGATGTTGTGTAGTGTAGATTTTGAAACGATTGTGATTGTGATTGCATTTTTACGTATTAGAGTAGTTTGTAGTATTATTACCTGTGCTTATCATTATCTCTATATATTCATGTATTTATATTATGTGTGTGATGAAAGGATAAGATAACGGAGAACGAAGTTTAGTTGGTTGAATCCTGAATGGAAATACATATATATGTATATATATGTAGTGAATACACATCATTTTGTTATTCATAATTACCTGAAACTTATCCAATAAATAGTACACGTGCATGTTCGCTAATAGCTGTGACATCGTCATAATCATATCATCATCCTGATGAAAATAGCTTGCTATACATAGCATATATGATATGCAAAATGCTTCTATTATTAATATGTACGTTATCTTGTATCTTGTAATATATTGAGAATTGAGAGGACAATTGTGAATGAGTGATTGTTCCTGTACTAGTTAAAAATAGGTACAAACCCAAAGTATTTTCATCTGCATTGTTCTATATAAAGTGTACAACGGAAAGGGATAATGTAATAATAATAATAATATTAATATTCATACGCCTTAACTTAACTTAGCTCAACTAGCCTCAAGCCCTACTTTGAATACTTTGAAAATCAACTCGCTAGTCTGCATGTGTCTATGAATCTAGTCTGTCTTAGCGCACTTTCGATTATTACCTAACTCACTCATTACAGTAACGGATATTAGTAGTTGCAAGTTAAAAACTAACAAGAATTTCATGTGAGTGTTTGGGAAGTTTCTTGTTCTCTACCTCGCTTTATGTATTTGTGCATGCGAGTCACGCCATGTGATTTGAATTGGTGGTCTTAACTTTAGCTACAGTTTGCCTACGGAAAAAGTCGATATTTATTTATGAGTCACGTTTAGTTTCTCTTTATTAAATGCAAATAGTTAATATTTTTCTTGTACATTATTTTTATGTTTTTTTTTTGCTGTAGGCCTATTACATTATACATTATACATGATATTTTTGTAGCTTAAAATGAAGAGGAGTTGTACTGTATGTGTAGTGTGTACTGTGTACTATATTATCACTTTTGTATGGTATGGTATTGTCTTGTGATTGTGTTTATATATTTGCTAACGGAAGACTGTTGAGGATCCATCGAGTTCTATGTAAACTAAAATCATGGTCATTCATAACCCTCATAATATTATATGTATTTGAGCTTGTGACTTGTGACTTTTGGTTATACTATCTTGTACAATATATACAGTTTCTTCTTTCTTCTTCTAGTCTCATCTTTTCCTTCTTTTTTTTTCCTGCTGGCCTTCTCAAACACTGTATTATTTGAGTAGAGTATTAAAGAAAAACAAATATGTACACATGTACATATTATGTGCATGTATTATTATTATTATTATGAGGATAGATGGTTGAAAGTTGTCAAAGTGTTGAGTGTTGAGTATTGAGTGTGAAGAGACGGAGGAGAGAGAGGATGATTGGATTGGAAATACACATTGGGAATTTTGACTTACTGTACACACTAGTCCTAGTCCTCGTTGATAGTATGAATCAGAATGACGACATTGTCAAAAGCGGAACTCGTTGACGGTCTCTCATGTCACAGTTTGCATTTATGTGTCAGTAGTATATAGTTCGTATGGGATTATATTATATACTTGTATATTTTCATGTACATGTATATCCACAATTTCCTGTGTAAAAAAGTAAAGAGAGAGAGAGGGAGGAAAAAGACTATGAACAAAAAGTAAAGTAAAGTAATGCCTCAACAAAGTAAAAGTTGTTGAAGATGAACGAAAGAGAATCGATTCTTTTGTAGACATGTATAAAAGAAAGACACAGACAGATAGTGATGTAATTTGCTTGTGAATAGAACTATATCTTTGTACGTCTTTGTGTACATTTGTACATATGTATATGATACGTGTATGCTTCTGTATGTATCCTATGTGTGTGTGTAGAGACAGAACGGATAGATACAGAGACTTAGACAGAGAGAATGTAATAGATCCGGTAGAGAATCGTATCCAAAAATAGCTTAGCATTTATATCACAGAGAGTAGAGGTCTTGACGTCAGTCGTTATCGATCGATGGACAGCGGCTGGAAGCAAAACATCAATGCAGCCTGCTGGAAGACTTCCTATACATCTACATCTATATGAGAGTATCTCTACAAAGTTTTTGTTCTTTCTATCCATATACATACATTTTATTATATAGTGTATAGAAAAGGAGGTTTTTTTGGTCCATGTAGAAAATTGCACAGCCACACAGCAGCAGCTTGTGGAAAATACGCTAGAGAGGAAGAAACAGAGAGAGAAAGAGAGAGACGTGGTGAAGGCGTCTCGACTTTGTCCAAGGTAATGGGCAATGCCAAAACTAGTCGATATTTCGTGAAAAAGTGTCTTCGTCGACTTGAACCTAACCTACTGGCATTATTTTGAATTGCGCACCCGCCGAGAGCACCTACTTTTCCCGTTCCAGTGTGCACTGCATACACTTCATAATGTATACATTATACACACACATGCATCTATACATTCTCGCTCCGAGTTTTGTACTAATGCTAATACTACTACATGGAATGGAATGGAATGCCTTTCCGTGCTATGCGACGCCCAACCCACCCATGCTTTTCTCTATATATGACAAAGCAAGCCACCGAGATCGTCAACGTATACTTACTTACCTATGTCTATGCATAGTTTTCCTCTACAACTAAAACCCGCTTTTCCGTCTTCTCTCTCCCTCTTTCTCTCCTT
Organism: Sminthurinus signatus; assembly: GCA_019776565.1. NCBI lineage: Eukaryota > Metazoa > Arthropoda > Collembola > Symphypleona > Katiannidae > Sminthurinus > Sminthurinus signatus. Next base: position 9,819 of record JABASP010001420.1, on the reverse strand, counting down.
CTCTCTTTCATTTGCCCGATAAACCCGGTTTCATTTCCTAGTATACAAACACTGTACAGTGTACAATCTACAACTTTCGTCAGCATCGCGAGTTCTGTATACTATATAATATTATACTACGTTCTTAATTCAATGTACAATGTACATGTATTGGATATGTAACGGAAAACTTGTTCCAAGTGCATTTACTGACATGCATGCATGTGTATGTGCAAAAGTTATGCATAATATTATCGTGTACGGCTTCGTGCTCAAATGTCATTCCATTTTAGTGCAAATAAAACCAAAACTCCAGTCTCTAGCTTTCATGTCATAATTTGCAATCTCTCTCTCTCTCTCGTGTTATGTATGGATCATGCAAACTAACTATGGTAACTTGGTTGGTTGGTTGGTATGCACAAATACATACTTGTTTATTTACATCTATTTGTATACATTTTCTACTAGAATGGGGAATACTATTACCCATTATTTTAAATTTATTATTACATTCCAACTTGAAAACCCAAGTAAGCTAAAAGTGGTTTATCTCAGTCTCTCGTCTGTACACTCTAGACTATGATGATAATAATGATTGAAACAATGAGGAATCATAATGCATTATGCTTATTCATGTATTACCTCAACAACTTATCCACTAACAATGTGTAGGATATTCTACCCAGAATTTGAATGGCTTTAATAATAAGAGGAATTTATTTATTGAAATATTGTATAATAATATACAATATACAAATGTCTTTAATTTAGTTGAATTTATTATTCAGTGGTAGAATTATTGCGCATTTGCAAATTATTTCTGTTGAGCTGCAGAGATATTTTGGAGTTTGGAGTTTGGAGGCCAGCAAACTAAAGAGTCAGAGCCAGGAAGTAGATATAGTCATAACTATAGATGCATTTGTCGACGACAGTCACGTGTTTTTAGGATGACTATGTAGTTTGTAGGAGGTATACTGTGGACATGGATTTAGATGTACAAAAGGAATATTCAAATAATTAGTCAGCCAGGACTTTCCGCCTGTTAACAAGTACAACCCAATGAACACAGTACATACAATATATCACACAAGTACACATGGATGAATAAATAAATACATAAATAAGTAAAATGTGTGGATAGAAAAATAAAGTCACTTGTTCTCTCTTTCTGTCAGTTTAAAAATCTGTGTCTGTATCCAATGGATAATGTTTGTATAGGATTTGAGTATTTGAGTATTTGGTTTTCAGTTTCATTTCATTTTTAATTTCAACCTTTCAATCAATCTCTCTTCCTCTTTGTTGTAGTAGAGTAAAAATGTATAGACTACACACACTGATTGAAAACTTGGGCAGGACAAATATAGGGCACACACATCTCTATAAATAGTGTCGGAACAATGAAAATCACGTCAACAACAATAATATAAAAAAATGTAAAAGTAATGTACAGTAAAATGTTGAATTATATTGTGTTTGGATTTGGAAGGAAGTAAGGGAAAATACGTACATTCTCCATTCTCGATACGGAACAAAAGCATTTGCTTTTTGCTGTTCCGTCTATTATCATTATTATTATTACTATAACTACTATTACTCCTCTGGTCTGGTTATTTCCGTCACTGCTTTGCGTTGCATAAACAAAGTTGCTTTCATTCAAAATGATACACTAGCATGCGATTGGAGCATTTCATTTCATTTTCCATTGATGCAGATATATTGATGTTACCAATACTATTTTCTTTCTATACGTTATACGTACTACGTACATCTACCTGGTAACCAAAACTTTTTAACACTATCTTGAACAAATCCAAACCAAAAGCCAAAGCACTACTACAGTACTTCAGTTGAATTGAGTTCTATTCAATTCCATTCAGTCCTGTTGAGGAAAAAAAAGAAATATAGATAGACTTACAACTTACAAAGTACAAATGAACTAGTCCTTGACCCCGTCACGTTTCAACATAATAACTGCATAATAATCCTATCCGTATTGAGATTACAGCTCATTCTCTCAACTCTCAATCCACCACAACTTGTACAATTCCAAGCAATCTGATACATATACGTAATAAGTACAACGTGCAGAGTAGAATGATACTCTGATTCAGATTTTTTTTCAGCATGTAGTCCGTGATTCATTGGAAGCTATGGAAATGAATACTTGCATCTGTTCAAAGTATAAAAAAGAGCATCTCTGTATGTATGTAGAATAAAAAGGAAAGGATATTACGCTAACGATGTTGACGTTACAAGTTACAAGTGAGGGAATGTCGTTGAGCTGAGTTTAGTTTAGTTTAGTGTGGTTTGATTCAATTTGACTCCCCGCTTGTATATTGTATATAAAAGCTATTTACTACTATTGTAAAATTTGCAATGCAATAGAATGCGACATGTACAATGTACAGTTTGCCTATCTCTTTTCTCTATTATCTTGTATTATACAACTAAACGGCCATACATGATAATACCATAGGATATTCTATGGGATAAATAAAATACGTAGCGAGTCCCTCCTTCACCTCCTCCTCTTTTACAAACATGATCGTCATCATCATCATCCTTTTTATTATTATTACTATAATCCTTATAAAAATATATTTGGATTGGGATTTGGATTTACATGTTCATGATGATGCTGAAATCCATTCCATAATAATGTAACAAAACAAGAATACTATTTGTGCATACCTATAATTTTTTTCCTTACTGTACTTTGCTCAGTTACTTCATCTATTCTCAACTAATACTAAATACTAAATACGAATACTAATACTCATCATCACCATTACCCCTCTCTCAATAGTATTTATATATTATGTACTTTTACTCTCTTATGGTCATTAAGTTTTTTTTTTTTTGCTCTACTGTATTATTTAGTAGATGCGGCTATTCTTTATTATGTATTTCATAGTCCAATGCATATGCAATGTACACAGTGTCCACAGTGCACAGTTTACATGCAGGAAAACTTAGAATTTATGGGTGGGTTACTAAAGTATTCAAGCACATGAAGAAACATTGTGTGTGTTATGTATTGTATATTGAGTATAAATATGTGCTTCCATGTTTACAAACAGTACAAGCGCTTTATCGCATCGACAGCGAGATACAGAGAGAGAGGGGGAGGGAGAGAGAGAAAGAGAGAGGAAAATCTTTGCTCATACATGTATGCAGAGACTGGGCTATAATCTGTACATATTACATGTGTGCAACGGCGAGATACTCCTACTCCTCGCGTGCTATACAGTATGTATAGCAGCTATTCACTCGCTCACTTTTGTACTCTTATGTATAGTCATCCATTTACTCTAATATATGCTACAGCATAGAGCTGAGCATAGTGAGCGTCACTAATAACTTTCGCTTGTCCTACTGGCCCACATAGCTCGCGTTGAATTTGAATTTGATTTAAATTTCAAGCTGAAACTACGCTTAGAAGCCAGACTCACTATATCATTACTATTACATTGTACATTGTACATACCACTCATTATCATATATGATGGGATGAAGTGGTATTTGCATTAGGATTGAGTAAATTGAGTATGCACTACCTTTTCCTATACAACATGGCATGGCGTAAGATCATGATGATGATGATCCAAGTAACGTAATTTTTCATAATCTTCCTCATATGGTTGACTATAGTAGTTGTACAGGCTGTAGGCTGAAGACTCTGTACTCGATACACTACTAGACATTAGGCAGGTATCTTGATATTACATCTGAATGTTTGGATTACCTCATACTGAGAATAATTGGATGACAATACACAATATACACACAGTAGTAGTAATAAAGTATAGAAATGAATGAAAGGGAAGACTAAAGACTCAGTATTTAAACAGTATTTAAATTCCTTGTCAAAGCCTAGCATTCACATTTGAATGTATATGTAAATGGGAAGAAATTGAACAAGAGAGTAAATAAATGTAGATGAATATGAAAATGCGTATGCGTAGAAATGTGACAGTTAATAAATGTATGGATATTATTCATAAAACATTCTGCATTCTTCATTCTTTACTATTATTATTATTATTATTGAATGATTGGATATTATTCTATGGTCGTGATATTCATGTGATATGAAAAAAAGAAGAAGAAGAAAAATAAATGTATGATGTTTGATGTATTAATAGTATTCATTTTGTTGTACTGTCACATGTTACCTGTGCTGTGTATAAAGTATAAAGTATGAATATTATTATGAACGTGCTATAAATGGCTTGTTCATCTTTGTCTACATTTCCAATCTCTGTTTGAGTTCTGACCCATCCTTCAATTTTCACATTGCAGACGTTTCTTTTTTACTTTTTATACATAGAGATGTACATGTACACTTTGTATATACAGATATATTTGAATAGGAACTTTATTATTGCATCAGTATCGGTATTGTTGCCATCAGCAAAATGGAAATCGAAATGGTAATCATAATCGTTGTCGTTTATTCTCTCTCTCTCTCTCTCTATTCCCTGCTGTATGATTTCATTAGTCTTCCTTCAGTCACAACAACACCGTGTTTCATTTATTCATTCATCATGCTTATTTCCTGGTTTATTAATTATTAAGTCGCGTTACACAACTCGAAGCATGCAAGGAAAGTGACACTCTGTGCACTTTGTAGTGTAGTGTATAATGTATAATGTATAGTTTATTGTCAAATATCAAATGAACATGTCTAAATCCAAATTGGTTGGATTCCCTAACCTTTCCCTCTCGCGTACAAACAATCCTAGCTCACTGTGTTTTTCCTCAAAAAATTCATTACTTTGTTAATAACAACAACATGGAGGCCTTGAGGATTAATTGCAAGTGGAATGTGTAATGTGTAGCTGCAGTATCCTAATAGTGATAGTAGTAAAACATGATGTGATGTGATATGTGATGCATATGTAATGAGTATGAGTATATGGGGTTTTTAGGATAATACATTTACGCCTTTAGTCTTTTTGAGGAAAAATGGAGACATGACATTTTCCTTGCTCACACTTTACAAATTATAAATACTACCACCACTACTACTACTACTACACATTTCCAATTTGTAAACAAAATACAAATACAAAGTCAACAAATTATTATGTTATATGTGTTAAGTCATAAATGTGACGGCATACACTAGATACTAGACATGAGAGAATTTGAACGTGGTTGGATTTTTTATGCAAAATGTTAACTGCTCCGTATTTTGTACATTGTACATTGTAATGGATTTCTAATGAAGGTGTGTGACAGAGAAGCCTGTTATGTTATAATACTCTATACTCTAAAAGCTCAGAGCTCAGAGCAAACTTATGTATCAGACACTCGTAGAACATGAACATGACACGAAATGTATCAGAGAGCAAAAGCAATAATAAAACATAAAGAGTTTGATTATGACCTAATTAGGTGTAAAAGTATATTATGTACATTGTGTACTTACAGTGAGCTGGCTACAACTCACTAGCCAGAGCCAGTGCTATCAAATTGGGTCACTTACCCAGGCACGGCTTATTATTATTAGTTGTTATGAATTCTATCCGTATTTTCCTCAGTATACCGAATCAAACCACCGTGTTGATTTATGTATAGACGCATACTCTCTAAATACAAAATAAATCTGCATCTGAAATAATCAGTGGCTTGTTGATGTTGGTTTTGGTGTTGGTGGGAGCAAATAGTAAACAGAATACTCTACAAGTATTTATTTTTTTGCTCCAGATATCCGTTTAAAAGGCCATTGTTATTCCACTATTCATAGTATTATAATCATATCTATCTTCTTCTCTCTCTTTTTTTCCTCCCTCTCCTGTCCGGTAAACAACAAAATGTGATAACTTGTGTGGAATTTCCGTGTATTTATAAAATCCTCACAAGAGTTTTGATTTTTAGATAATTTTTGGATTGATTTAGTCAAAAAAAAATGTTGTAATATAAGTCAGGTGTACAAAAACGTGTCGTTGATTATTTTGTTTTCCTCAAATATATCAAAAAGTGAATATTGAATGGGAATATGAATAATGAATATAACTATAAATATGAATAGTATGATTTCATGTAATAGATATATAACAGAATTATTATCTAACATGCTTGAAAGCATAACCCATTCATATTCATAGACAGCAAATAAAAAACTGTATGACTTGCACAAGTGTAGTCATATTTGCAATGTGGACAATAGATTAGGAATTGGGGAAATATCTTATACTACTTACCTATATAATATAATATATTATATATCATATATCATATACAAATATAAATATACTACTAGGGATAAATAGAAATGGTAGATAGAGAGATAAGGATAAAGAGTGTAGTGGAAAACAAACTGATACTGGTGGGTTTTGTAAAGTCTGCAAAATCTGCAGTTTTCCAGTTTCCATTTATCGCTTTTCCTCCATTTTATAAGCCACACTTGAGATAGAATTTTACTCAAGTCATCAAAAATGTGATGATGTATCTAAACTAAAAAAAGAGAAAAAAAAAGAATATGTTCTTTGCAATCATAATCACACCTAGGTTAGTTACGTTTTCATGTGTACATTGTACAACGTTGGCAACGTATAGTATGGTAAAATGGAAAGGTGTGTCTATGGAGCTTCCACATATTATATATAATATGTAATAAGTGCAATTGTTTGATTATGAAATACGGTGGTTTTGCATAGTGTGACTGTTTTGTTCCCAATAGTTTGACAAGCTGGCATTTGTTGACTTAATAAATATGTACATATACAAACGGCATCTAGACAGCCTGGTTTGTTGGTTTGGTTTGGTTTGTGATCCTGATAAAAATGATGTTCTATAATAACTACTCAATATTCGCACGTTGAGTATTATATTAAGAAATTCAAATTTATCTCTATCTCTCTGTCTTTCCTCTAATATTATATCTATCTTGTGTAATGTATTCATCACACATGCCACAGTGTAAAAATATTACCTCCTCATTCATAAACACGTGAAACTCCTTGTAGTTAAATTCTGTACAGCACCTCTGTCTTCCTCACTGTATTAATTTTATACATTACATTTTATACAATGTATAAATAAATAAATATATATATATATAAATAAAATAGCTGATATGGAAAAGCAACATCAGCAAAAGAATTTTAGTAAGCACTAGAAATACAAGTACTATTATGGTTAGGATGATGATGATGATGATCAATTTTGAATAGTACCAGTAGTGATTATGAATTTGCAAACTAATTTTTACACAATCATCAAAATATGTACATACATGGCACATGACGACTATGCTTATGAAGTATGTTCATCATGCGTTTCTACATTTCACAGTATTAAATATTATGTATATTTATATGCATATAGGTATGCAATATAATTCAATTCAATGCAATGTAATGTAAATGACAAAGTTGGGAATGATGAGAAATGTTCATGTGCATGCAAAGCATTGATGATTTTATTATATTATTTTATCTTTATTTAAATATAAATATAAATATGTTTATTGTGGTATGTTCTTGTGCTTGGATAGTGCTGAGCACAGCACAAACTTAAGAGAGTGAGCGATAGATTTATCATGTTGATAGATTGACTGCGTACATCTATTATAGATACTAGATACTAGCACTCATGAACAAGTGACGTGCGGGTGCACAATGCACAATGCAGAAGACCATTCATAATCAAAGAGGTATACGTAAGATCTCGTTGCCGTTGTCACGCAGATTGGTTGTTGGTGATTGTATGATGTGTGTGCCTCGTTTATTATTATTGTTGTTGTTTATGAGTGTAAATATCTACGTGTGTGTTTGTGTTTCTATATTATGGTAGGTATGCTATATGCGACGGATGAGAATGAGAATGAGGCGAAGGCTGAAAATTCCTATTGGAAAGGAAGCGAATCAAAAAGGGAAAAATAATATGATGGTACATTATATCTTATGCATATGTATAATGTATATTACATCACAAATCAAAAGTATTTGGTTGTTTAGTTTTTACAAGATGATATTCCTTTTTAACATGTGCATTATGTACACAAAAGCAATATGAGCTACACGAGTTTAGATTAATTTCCTTTTAGATTATAGATGCTATAGTCACACGACGATTTTATCATTAGAAAGCATTTTTTGTCAATTCTTGTCCTAATCAAATTTGATGAATCTTAATATTAATAAAAAAAAATAAAGTCGGAGACAAATAATGACAATGACAAACAATAAATAAATGTATAAATTTCCTGTTTACACACTCCAACTTATTATTTATACACACAGAGAGTGAGCTAGCGAGAGTTAGCTGATAGCCTATAGTTGACGGTGCAAAGTGCAAGTCGGTGTGCATAGTTTTACTATTAGCTATAGAATATAGAAAGAGAATTGAAAATGGAGAAGGAGGAAAAGAACTCTTATCTAGAGAATAATAAAAGTTTATTCAGTATTTAGTTCAGCCGCTTCTTGGTGCTTGATTCTTGACTGACGATTGACGATCGTCTTTCGTCTTTCCCTCTGGAATCCATTTCCATCTCCTGTGTGCTCCATTTTATTCATATTCGTATTGAATTACCACAGCTTTTGTGTACTTTTATTAGTATTATTAAATGTAATTACTTTGAATTTGAGACCAAGTCATTCTTTGTTGCCCTTTTTACAATTGCTCTAGTCATACCCTTTCATCTTTCATGTATCAAAATAGAAGAGGAAGAGACAGTCATAATAATAATAATATTATAAAAATAGAATAGACAAGACAAAATATCCTTATGCTTCATTTTCAGTTTTGAATTATATACTTATTCTGTTGAGACAGTGGTGTAAAAAATGATATAATTTGGATCAACATTTTTTTTTACACTCGGCTCATTCTAATGTACATTAGCAGTTTTGCAAATGTTTTTTAGATGTGTATATGTATATACAAGTAAAAGTGTTGTGCATTTGCCTGCGGGCTTTGAATAAAATCTATATAGGACATACATACATACCTTCACACTATTACATAGTTCACTCTCATTCTCTCTTTTAGTCATCAGTGTAAATGGTAAATGATGAAGTAGCGTGAGTATCTATCTGTGCTATTAATTTTAATTTTATTGTTGCGTTCATTGTCATTATAAAGAGTACAGAGAGAGAGGAAAAGAGATAGAGCGTAGAGCTTTGTAACATATAGCACACAAGACAGCACATATTAGAGTATGTGTGTGCTATTTCATAAGTGAGTTCATGCATCAAGCCTTGAAAATTTCTAACAATTAGTGAGGTAGTCGAGAGAGAAAAAAACACTATCCCCTTACACTTAAAGTACTTATATAAATATATGTACATTGTACATATCTGTTGTCTGTACTCTCATTATTCTTTTTATTACTATTCCTTTTTCTACTCTGCTATGCCGTAATCATGTGTAATGCAAGAGGATGGATGGATAGATAGAGAGTGAGAGAGAGAGAGAGAGATTGTATTGAGCAAACAGTAGAGTAGCAATAGTGAGCAGGTAAACTGCACAGAAGAAGTGAAAGTTGGTTGGTTCGTGTGTTTTGTTGTGTTGGTTGGTGTTGGTGGAAGTTTTGCAGTTTTATATATTTTATATTGTCTGCAACCTGGTCATATCATCATCATCAACATCAGCATCGTCATGCGTTATGTCGACATACATATATACAGACATCTAGTATAAATTACGCTTTTGTTATGTCTTCCACATTATATCATTGCATTATACGCATTATACATGATACTAAAATTTTATGCTATGTTTTGCATTATGTTCCGTTACAATATGAAATATGATGATATAGCAATAGTTTGTCCTGTTTTTTTTCTAGCTATTTCATTATTTCATATTTTTTTTGTCATTAATAATAAT